>CAJPDP010186872.1:0-10462 GCA_905336975.1 Bombina variegata variegata | reverse complement strand
CATGAGTGAAGTCAGTTTTTCTGAATCATTTGCTACTGACTAGCCAAGTATATGATTAAAATATATATATATATATATATTTATTAATCTTAAAATATATGATTAAAATATATATATTTATTAACCTTACATATACCTTGACAGGGTAATCCAGGAGAGTGGTCAGGCAAAGCAGAGGTCAGTATCACTTTATGGCAAGCAAAGGGTAATCCAAGAGAGTGGTCAGGCAAAGCAGAGGTCAGAGTCACTTTATGGCAGGCAAAGGGTTATCCAAGAGAGTGGTCAGACAAAACAGAGGTCAGTATCACTTTACGGCAAGCAAAGGGTAATCCAAGAGAGTGGTCAGGCAAAGCAGGGGTCAGAGTCACTTTATGGCAGACAAAGGGTAATCCAAGAGAGTGGTCAGGCAAAGCAGAGGTCAGAGTCACTTTATGGCAGGCAAATGGTTATCAAGCACAAAGTATCACAATCCAACAAATGCGCCCAGAAGATCCATTCCGCCGAGGATTTAAAGACCCACCTGATGTCATCAGAGCAGGTCAGCAGAGAGACTGTGTCATGGTGCTAAGCAACGTGATGCTATCGTGCAGAGCAGATGGATCAGGGAGCCGGGGCAGCACAGTGAGGATCTGATCCATGATAGTGCCCCCTCCTCAATGTTCCATCCGGGGATAGGACCTGGTTTGGAAGGATGAGCCTTATCGAAAGCCTTGAATACAGCTAGAGCATGGGCCTGATGGGTTGGTTCCCATGATTGCTCGGTAATAGGACAGCCTTTCCAGTGGATGAGATAATACAAACCTTTGTCACGAAATCTGAAATCCAGGATATGGCTTCAAATTTGGGATGTCCATCAATTATCAAAGGAGGGGGAGATATTTTCATTTTGCAAAACTTATTGTGGATGGTAGGTTTGAGGAGAAAAATATGAAAAATGGATGGATCTTGAGATTCTTGGGGAGAGCTAAACGATAAGCATTAGAGCAGACTTGGTTCATGATATGAAAAAGACCCACATAGCGAGGGCCTAATTTTGTCGATCGTTGCTTAAGATATAAATGTTGTGTGGAAATCCAAACCTTCTCTCCACAACTGTACTTGGGTGCCTTTTTACGTTTGTGATCAGCATAAAACTTATACCGTCTGGAAGCTTTGGAGAGGAGTTGGTGGATTCTCTGCCAATATCAAAAAAGTATTTTGGCAGACAGATCAGCAGCGGGTAATCCAGTGATAGAGATAGATAGAGGAAAGGTTCTGGATTCAAATCCGTAAGTCACTTTAAATGGTGATGTCTTCAGAGAAGTATTACAACAGGAATTATGAGCTAACTCTGCAAAAGGCAACAACTGGGCCCAATTAGAATGTAGATAGTTCACATAGTGTCTAAAGTATGTTTCCAGACACTGGTTAATCCTCTCAGTTTGACCGTTAGACTGTGGGTGGTGAGATGTAGATAGAGATATGGTAGTGCCAAACTGCTTACAAAGAGATATCCAAAACTGTGAAACAAACTGTACTCCTCAGACAGATACAATATCGAGTGGGAAACCATGCAATCTTATAATATGCTGGATAAAGAGTTCGGAGAGTCTTTTGGCTGATGGTTGTCCAGATAAAGGGGTAAAATGAGCGGATTTAGTTAATCATTCAATGGTTACCCAAATAGTATTGTATCCGGCTGAGGGTGGAAGGTCAGTGATAAAATCCATGGACAGATGAGTCCAAGGTTGATGAGGAATGGGAAGAGGTTGAAGCAGACCAGAAGGAAGATGATGGGATGCTTTACTGGATGCACAAACAGTACAGGCAGAAACATAATCCTTAACATCCTTTTCTAAGGAGGGCCACCAGACATGTTGTCTCAATTTCCACAAAGTGTTGCTGATTCCAGGATGTCCAGCAAGGATGTTATTATGAGCCTAATGAAGAAGCGGAGGCGTTCAGAAACAAAAAGAAGACGTGTGGGGGGTATACAAGTAGAAGGAAGATTCTCCTGAGCAGTACTTAAATCTTGCAGAGTAGAGACTGAGAGCTGAGTTATTATTTCATGGGGCTGAAGGATATTGCCTGGTTCCTGTTGTACTGAGATGACCATTTGAAACTGTCTGGAAAGGGCATCAGCTTTAATATTTTTAGTACTGGGGATGTAGGAGAGAACATAGTGAAATCTGAAAAAATACAGCGACCATCTGGCCTGGTGAGAGTTCAGGCGTCTAGCTGTTTGGAGGTAGAGTAGATGTTTGTGGTCAGTTAGGATCAAGAAAGTTTGAGTAGTACCCTCTATCCAATGCCTCTATTCTTCCAAAGTCATCTTGATAGCTAATAGCTCTTTGTTTCCAATGTCATAGTTTAGTTCGGATGAGTTAAATTTTTTAGAGAATAAACCCACAGGATGGATTTTACTGGATTAAGGGTTACGTTGAAAAAGAACTGCTCCCGCCGCTACAGAGGAAGCATCGACCTTCAAGATAAATTGTAGTTCAGGATCAGGATGACGTAGGATTGGAGCAGAAGAAAAAGATAATTTGAGACTTTTGAAGGCCTAAATGGGTCATCCTTTCCCAGCAGTGGAGATACCCAGGCCAGGGCTTTCCCTTTTATCAAAGAAATAAGAAAGATGATCCTAGAAGAGGGTGTAGTAAACAGCACAGGACTATTTTTTTGGAAATTGAGGCGGCACTGGTTCAAAAAAACAAGACAGTCCTCAGGTTTACCATCATATTTGTCAGGAAGGGGTTTCCTGGTATTAGGTTGCCCTTCAGGCAGGCCAGCTGAGAAGACAGCAGGTCTGGAACTGGGAGAAGCAGCTGCGGTAGGGTTGGTTTATACTGGAGCAGCCAAAGTTTGTAGCAAAGCAGCAATTTGATCTAATTGTGAGTCCAAGAATTGTAAATGGGCTGCATGGGATCCCAGAAGTTGTCCTTGGTGGGTCACGGCCTTGGCCAGCTCAGTGGGATCCATATCATGGTCCATTTGTACTGTCAACCGTAAAAGATCAGTCCAGGACTAGACCCAATTGCTAGAGTGAATATATCACACACACTAGCACACTTAGAGAAACCCAGGACGTGACCCACTCAGCAATAATAAGAAAGTATTAAGGCGGAATATACAGAACTGATTATTTACAGTAGATGCAGTAAAATAGGGGCTCAGCGTACTTAATACTTGGAGATGGGAAACTGAGAACAGGCAAAGCAGAGGTCAGTTTATCATCAAGGCAGGCAAAGGGTAATCCAACAGAGTGGTCAGGTAAAGCAGAGGTCAGTATCACTTTATGGCAGGTGAAGGGTAATCCAAGAGAGTGATCAGGCAAAGCAGAGATCCGTATCACTTTATGGCAGGCAACAGGTAATCCAAGAGAGTGGTCAGGCAAAGCAGAGGTCAGTATCACTTTATACAGGAAACAAAGATTTGTGTTAACTGAGACTTAAGCTATAACCAGATTTGCCACCCTCCTAACTGCACTTCTCACAAACTGTGCAGTTCAAAAAGGGGAGTTCTAGACACTTACAAAGATTGGAGGTGGCGTCTAAGGCTATCTGGCAGTTTATGGATTATTGTAAGTACAGTCTAAATTTTATATATAAAAAATCCAATTCACTATAAACTAAAATTAGTAAAAAGTGACACTAATGCAAATTGCTATAGGTATAACAAATAGTTACAAATTTATTAACGCATAAAAACACTAAAGATACAGTTCTATTTAATCAAAACCCTATTTCATAAAATAGTGAAGGTTCTCCCTTTTATTGTCTCAATGACACCGGTGTCTAACTAACTGGAATTTCAATCCAGACTAGGCTAAACTTTCTTTAATCAATCCCACAATAAAATATACCATTACATTTCTAATGCTTAACAATACTAAGGAAAGCGTTTAAGATTAATATACTCTATTAATCAGCTGCTAACTCCCAGGACCGCCACGCCAGCTTGACAGTGAATCTGTTGGTGAAAAAGCTTGGAAGACGGTAGGAGTACTGATTTTACTTTTAATGGAAGACTCCAAGTGTGCACACTAAGAAGATTTGAAGGTATTTACAAGTTTGACAAACAGATTAAACACCAAACCCGGCTGGACCCAGGCAAGCGGATCAAAAGAGAGACCGCCCTAATCGCAGAGACACTGGGTAAGTGTGATATCACACATAAAAGACTAACCACTTGTAACCTGATTCAAGAAAATACTTGAAAGAAAGTGGACGGTTCGAAAGGTAAACGATCACTTAAGGGACGTCATCAGCTTTTAAGATCAGTTGTCTGAGTTTTACCAATGACTTTTTATGTAACACTATTTGTAACAGACTGTGCCTGATCTTTTCTTTGATTAAATACTCCATATCTTCAAGCCTTACAGGCAACGTAACTAAGGTGCATTGCTAGCCTTGTTTAACACTGTGATTAAGAGAAGATCGAGTTACACAAATTTTATGATTAGAGTATATTAATCTTAGACGCTTTCCTTAGTATTGTTAAGCATTAGACATTTTATGGTATATTTTATTGTGGGATTGATTAAAGAAGGTTTAGCCTAGTCTGGATTGAAATTCCAATTAGTTAGACACCGGTGTCATTGAGACAATAAAAGGGAAAACCTTCACTATTTTATGAAATAGGGTTTTGATTAAATAGAACTGTATCTTTAGTGTTTTTATGCGTTAATAAATTTTTAACTATTTGTTATACCTATAGCAATTTGCATTAGTGTCACTTTTTACTAATTTAAGTTTATAGTGAATAGGATTTTTTAGATATAAAATTTAGACTGTACTTACAATAATCAGTATCACTTTATGGCAAGAAAAGGGTAATCCAAGAGTGGTCAAGCAAAGCAGAGGTCAGAGTCACTTTATGGCAGGCAAATGGTTATCAAGCACAAAGGAACACAGGTCAAAAGCACGTACCCAGGATACAGGATTTATCCAACAAACAGGCCCAGAAGATCTGTCCTGATGAGGATTTAAAGACCCGCCTGACATCATCAGAGCAGGTAGGCAGAGAGACAATGTCACGTTGCTAAGCAATGTGACGCTATCATGCAGAGCAGATGGATCCGGGAGCCGCAGTGGCACTATGAGGATCGGATCCATGACAATCACTCTGGTGGAACCTTGCTCTACTCCACCAAAAGGTCAGCAAATCATCATGGTCTACACAATCTGGCACAATGTGATGGCCTTTTGAAAAAAGTACCGCTAGACAGGGTTATGAAGAAGAAACCTAAACCTCTTGATGGGCGAGGAAGAGATTCCAGGGGGCAGCCATGTTTGATACATCATATGTGAGTACTTCCAAGGTACATAGGTACATATTAACACCTTTGTGTATTGGCATTACTTGTATCCTTCAAATGTATTATATAAGAAATAACTTAAGGTATCCCAGTGTCTAACAGTACCAATATATATATATATATATATATATATATATATATAAAAACATCTTTCAAATACCAATTATTATTTCATAGGGCCCCCTTTTTATGAATATTACATATGAACAATGTTCCGTTTATTATTCTCTAAATCACTACAGACTTTAACATTTAATTTGATCTAAAAGTGTACAATGTATTAAAATGCACACTTTCTGAGGCATCAGCTCCTAGTATGACTATGTGACTATATGGATGTAAATTTGAAATATGTTTCTAAAATAAATAATGTTTTCATAATTCATTGCATTATCTTTCTATCATACACATATTGAATATGCAATTCTACTGTGCATACAAAAAGCGATATTCTCTTACAGAAATAAGCCAAGGATTGATTGATTATTTGCTATTGCTAACAAATTGCTCCAAGGAAAATGTATTTCACAACTGGTTTCACAACCATTTCTTCTTGGATGTATTTCTTTTGTTGTTGCCAAAAATAAATGAATATATATAAAAATTACACACTGAACAATTGTTAAAAGTTCACTGTACATGCAACATAATTTGTCAAATGCTTAAAACTACTCCATGTGAATGTTAATATCCCCATGAGATATGTGATGATAAATATACACAAAGGTCCAGTAGCAAAAATATACTTTATTTAGAATACATATATTGTTTAAATCTTTCTTTGACATATTTCTTCAATATTCAAATACACACGGGACTTACAACAGGTCAAAATTAAATAAATCTCTTACAAAACATACAAATCCTTTTTAATAAGTTGTTAAGGTGAAATATAAATTCATTCAAATTTTCTTTTAATACATTAAATATCCTTTTCTTTTTTATAATATGAATGAAAATACGTCATTACGAGAAGAATTTGTAATCGACATTCACAATCGCAACATTAATATTTGTTTAAATTTGCTCCAAACATCTTTTAAATGGATAAAAAACAAAACTGTTCATTCATGATTTCAAAAGAGCATGCCATTTTAAACAACTATCTAATTTACTTCTATTTTCAATTTCTCTTCATTCTCTTTTGTTAAAAATCAGGGACGTTTACTTAGGAGTCCGCTTATTTCTCGAGCACTATATGGCAGCATTTTTTGCAAGGATGTTATCCATTTACAAGAGCACTAGATGGCAGCACTGTTCCTGTCATGTAGTGCTCCAGATGCCTACCTTGGTATCTCTTCTACACAAAATATCATGGCAATGAAGCATATTGGATAATAGAAGTAAGGTGGATACTTTTTTTAAAACGTATGTTCTGCCTGATTCACAAAATAATTTTTGGGTTGTTTCATATCCCTTTAAAAACATCAGCTTATGCTAAATGGCCAAGAAATAGTTCTTATGTTGTCAATTTTTGGAGCATGTTATGTTGTCAATAGTTACCCATCAAATCTATGTTTTTAACTGAACTATAGTATTTGAATGCAACATTTTAAAATTGCGGCCAGCAGTTCTTTTTGGCTCACAAACACTATGGCCTAGTTTGTACTACTGTTGTAAACTGTGTAAACTGGTAGTAACAACAAGTATTTTCATTAAAGTCTTTGATGATGTTTTATGTTACCCCCAAGTTTACCCAGCAATGGAAATAAGGCCTGATGTAGCTACATATTATCAGGGGTTAACAACAGTGGGCTCTATGCACAAAGCAGTGAATGCTACTATGGACCTCTTGTGAGGCACGAGCGAGCCTGCTTTCTGCAAAGTTAGAAGCAGAAGTCATCTGACCATTGTTCTTACCCTTTTCACCACCTCTGAGGTTGTGGACAAAAAATGTGTTTGGGTTGTTTGACAGGCCCTTCTCTAACGTGAGAACAGGGGGCAGCATTGCACAAGCAAGTTCTTGTGTAATGGTACATCTGGGCAAAAGACACTGTTTGCCACAAAGCTGGGCAGACAGGTTCTCAAGTCAGGAACCTTGTCTGCCTGAAGGTTCAAACATGGACCCATAGGTTTGATAGTTATTTTGACAACATTAGATTCTCAAAAAAGTACAGCATGGGGAATGTTTTATAAAAAAAAGATATAAAAAATAAAAAATAGAGTAGGCCTCTGTTTTATGCTGGATAACATTTGATACACATATTTTATAATAATACAAGTAAATATCTCTCTTTATACATAATGTAAATTCAAAAATATTAATAATAGGACATATGTGTTTATATGTAACCTTACATTTTTTTAAACACATAATATATCAGGTTTAGGCAAATGTTTTCTAAGCCACATTGAATTGTCTGTGATCTGGGCATTTTGCAAGGGGAACTGGGCTATTTTGTCAGGTAAATTGTTTATAACAAAAGTAACAGAGCCCATAGATCAGATGGTGTAATTAAAAATTGGTCAATTTTAGCATTTATTTATTTCTGCATGTTGATAAATAATACGGTTAACTCATACGGTATAGCTTGGAAACCTCTATCTAGGTGTTCATTGAACATTTTGATCTGGTTTTGGAATATTCTTAAAAATTCTTTGCATACAACAGAATTTCTCTCAAAATTTAATTTAGCAGCTGAATTTGTTCTTCAAGCATGGGGAATACAATTATCAAATTTGAACAAAAGTGGCCACTGACATGGAGGTCAGCGTGTCTAGTATTATCAGGGATATTAGATTTCAGATTTTAATTAGCTTGTTGACAAATGGGCTGATCTAGGACATAGCATATATCAGGGTTATCGTGGTCTGGGGAAAACTGAAGTAAGGTAATAGATATGTAATCAGGAATGATTAATTTTAAAAAATGAAATTGGATTGTCATCCACACTTACATTTGTTTTTTTTGTTTTATCTGGCAGTCTGGAAGTGGTGTTGCATCAGAATCTGCTAGTATGATGTTTGCTGACTGTTGTGGACTAGCATAATAATTTTTGCTTCTTCAGCTTTGTTGCTCGTGATTAATAACTAATTCTGCAAGAGATGAAAAAGACAAAGGTAAAGAATTGCAAATATGTTTGGGGAGTCATCTTCAATGTTTACAATTAAAACAAAATATATGTTGATTGAACATTCAGTGAGCTATGGTTAGATTTGTTCTAAACTATGTGTGCTCTTATTCACCAGATATGGAGATGCTACATCCTGGCACAGGTGTTCCCTATTGGCATAGATACTTGATTTGATCATCATAATTATAGACACAATAGCATAATAACGTCAGCTTTATCACTCTGTGTGCTAAATCAAGTTTAAGGAGATGGAAAGGGATTTGTTACCATAACAATGTCAATTGAATACAATATATTTGAAGATAGGTACTTTTGTCATTGTGGGGATTGTGTCTTTCCTGAATGGATACTTTCATGGCTGCTGTCAACTGAAATAGATGGAGATGGAAGAGAAGTGTGACTATCAAGTGCTAACATATACAAAGCGTACACTTGATTCAAGTGTATTTTTTAATCAACAAAATGACACGCAAACATAAAATTGCACTTACTAAATGTAAGCTAGGTTAAAACATCCAGTGAACCTGTGCAAACCTGTGCAAATTACCAGACCATCAGGAGTACAGGTGGTTATTTTTCCTCAATGTCTCCGGAAACCCCTGAGGCTGCGATCATGTGATGATCAAGTACAGCGCACAGTCCCAATCAAATAGTGTTAAAAGTACATTAAAAAAATCTATGCGTTTCTAACGGTCTGCAGCCGGGCTTTTTCAAGAGGACAGAATCCTTATTAAGACCTTTCTAAGGCTGTCTTTTTTCCGTTCCATCTTGAATATACCTTTAAGAATTCCTCTCTTTGCACCCTATTTAAGGCTCATCCTCCTCTACCTCTTTGCTAGGTAATTTGCTTTAGTGGTGTGAAGACCTCTGATGAGCATCTACTTATTAGCCAGCCTTATCTAGGCATTGCTAACCTTTTGCAAATACTGCTGTTTTCGTTCACCTTTTTTTTTCTAACACCGTTTGGTTCTATTACATCCCTACAGGATTCAACTCCTTCCGGATAATCATTACCCTTACCTGTTGCATTCCTAGCCTGCGCTACTCACTATCAAGCCACTGAAAAGCGGCACCTCATGACGTCACTCTGCTGAGCCTGCACTTCCTGAGACCGGACAAGCCGTAACTGCCAAGTTCTCTCAGCTGAAACACGGTACAGTCTTTTACGCAGCTTGTCAGTTCTTAAGCCCCAATCTAACCCTTGCAATATCTTGCCTTTCATCTGCTTACTAACATATGTGCTGCTTATGAACATTAACTGAACTCTGCCGTTTGCTCTGTACTGATGACCTCCATACTAATGCTGTCTGGGTTGTGAATCCTGACTTTCTATATCAGTGACTGTTATTCTACTTCCATACCTCAACATTGTCTCATTATAGTAACATTGCTTTGCATACAATCTAGCAATCTGAATTACTGCAATAGCTACTATTAAAGTGTTTAAAGGCCTGTATCATATTCTCAACATAAGTTTTGTTCATCCTGAGCTATATTAACAAGATACAGTCTGTTACTAGTAACCATAAACCAGACACTCTGAAATAAGAATCCTTTTATAGCTTATCAAGGATTTTATTGTTCTCTCTTTAAATTTACTATTTATTGTCACCCTCAGTCTATGAGCATATCAGGGCTCTAATTACATCCATAGAGTCCATGGTTTGGTGTGAGACTGAGTAGTAACTATTTGAGTTATTTGGGTACTGAATGAAAGACCTTACATACCTTACATATTACCTAGCCCTTTAAAAAGCAATACCCAATAACTAAAATGGACCTCATGGAACTTTCAAACCTCTTAGGTACCTTAGCCCAAAATATGGATTTGTTGTTACAGGGTCTTAGACAGATCCAAACTGAACATGAACAGTTGAGGAAGTTCATAAGTGATCATCTCTCTAAAAAAACACCCTCTACAGGAATATCCCCTGAACCACAGATACGTCCACCTGAAAAGTTTTTGGGAGTAAGAGCCCATTTCAGGGAGTTTAAAAACTCCTGTACATTGTTTTTTTCATTGAAACCAAGAACTTATCCCAATGATAAAATTAAAGTATTAACTGTTATATCCTATCCCTCAGGAGAG
>CAJPDP010186839.1:0-13874 GCA_905336975.1 Bombina variegata variegata | reverse complement strand
TCAGAATCACTATTTGGAAGTTTTTAACAATATAGTATTTCACCAAATCATCAGTTGAATACCTATAAAACAACCCAAATTTTTCTTACAAATAACAACAAGCCTTATCTGATCTAAAAAACTGGAAGGACGTAATAATAAGAAACTCTGACAAGGGAGGAAATGTGGTCATCTGGCCGGTTGATATGTACTTACTAGAAGCTGAAAAACAACTAAGAGATACTACCTGTTATAAAAAAAACTGTGTTTCAACCCTTCACAGGTATTTCTAGAGAAATATACACATATAATTGAGTCAGCCAGATTAGACTGCATAATAACTCCAAAAGAATACAAATTCCTTAAAGTAGATAATACAACTACGGCAACTTTCTACTTGATCCCAAAAGTGCACAAGAACCAATTACATCCACCGGGTCATCCTATTGTTTCAGGAAAAAACTGTCTCACGGAAAAAGACAGCAATATGTAGATTATAGGTTAAGAGAATACTTATTGCTTCAAAACTGTAAGAAGGAGAGAAGATAGGATCTATAACTGTTAGGTAGTCCTATAAAAAGACAGGGAATACAGCACTCTTTTTTGTCAATAAACACTTATTTTTAATTAATTAATTAATTAATTAATACAGTTCTATACTCCTGAACTGAAACAACATAAGCATGAACCGGTGTAATGAGAAGAATCATCATATTATACAAAATACACAACAACACCTAAAGCAGTCATACAAGCACATACCTCCTATATGCATCTAAACACTGGAAATCACAAACCTAAGTCAGCAACAACACATACTTAATGTTAAATGGCCAATTTTGAATCGTATTGGAGACTTATAGTGATCAGCGCTGATGCTAAAACAGAAACAGTATACTGTTTTGAAAAAAAAAAGTAAGTTTAGATAGGAGCCAGATCGTGAATTGTGTGCAGTAAACAGTCCAATTTGTCTTCCAGATTATTAACACGCTGTGTCAGAGATAGTCAGGTTGGCAAGAAAGCAGACAAGTAAATGTTATAGCAAGCCAGTCCAAAATCTAGTCAGCTGTGTGAGTATTAAAATCTCTTTGAACATATATAGTTAATGCAGTGTTCATATGACATGCAGGGAACGTTACCTTCCGCAACTCGGCTTCATATATTATACAGCTTTAATCAAATGCAGAATTGATACATCCTACCTGAAGCCTTTATTCCCTGTATCGACAGCACCTGGTCCACCGCAAATAACTTTATGCCAAGCCTTGGTACTTGTGTCCTTTTCGGGGGTTTCTCCAATGGCATTCCGCTGTGCTTGGTACCGCAACTTGCTTTCTTTACCTATGACACTCAGCGTGTTACTTCCAATCTGCAAATCTTATAAATTGGTTCTTTCAAGATGCCGATTTCAGATGAGTAGGTTTCAAACAAAACAGCCAACGCGCGTTTCACCCATGATCCTTTGCGACAAGGGCTTCGTCAGGGCTTCGTCAGGTAGGATGTATCAATTCTGCATTTGATTAAAGCGGTATAATATATGAAGCCGAGTTGCGGAAGGTAACGTTCCCTGCATGTCATACGAACACTGCATTAACTATATATGTTCAAAGAGATTTTGATACTCACACAGCTGACTAGCTTTTGGACTGGCTTGCTTTAACATTTACTTGTCTGCCTTTTTGCCAACCTGACTATCTCTGACACACCGTGTTAATAATCTGGAAGACAAATTGGACTGTTTACTGCACACAATTCACGATCTGGCTCCTATCTAAAGTTACTGGACTTTTTATTTTTTCAAAACAGTATACTGTTTCTGTTTTAGTATCAGCGCTGATCACTATAAGTCTCCAATACGATTTAAAATTGGCCATTTAACATTGAGTATGTGTTGTCGCTGACTTAGGTTTGTGATTTCCAGTGTTTAGATGCATATAGGAGGTCTGTGCTTGTATGACTGCTTTAGGTGTTGTTGTGTATTTTGTATAATATGATGATTCTTCTCATTACACCGGTTCATGCTTATGTTGTTTCAGTTCAGGAGTATAGAACTGTATTAATTAATTAAAAATAAGTGTTTATTGACAAAAAAGAGTGCTGTATTCCCTGTCTTTTTTAGGACTACCTAACAGTTATAGATCCTACCTTCTCTCCTTCTTACAGTTTTGAAGCAATAATTTTTATAAGGGTCTGCACCATTTAAGGCTATTATACCTAAGATTTGAAAAAAAAAGTTTATGTTATGAATATTTAAATTTATGAAATCTTAAGAGAATACTTACCTCAGCTTTCTTCAAATGTTAAAGACACACTTGATGTACTTAAAAAATTGGAAAATATGCATGTCAATATGAACACCTGGCTCATGACAGCCGACGTTGAATCGCTGTACACAAGTATAAGCCACAACTTAGGACTTAAAGCAGTCAGTAGTTTTTTTCGAATGGGATCTAGCAATGATACCTCTCATGATGAGTTTATACTTAAACTTTTAAGCTTTGTTCTTCACCACAATTTTTTTACCTTTAACCATGGGTTTTACCTTCAAGTCAGAGGTACGGAAATGGGCACGGACTATTTTTAGGCTGGTGGGAGCAGCAAATAGTTTTTTCAGATAATAGCTCACAGCACATGTCAAATGTACCTATGTGGATACGCTACATAGATGACGTGCTATTCCTCTGGGAAGGAACCAAAGAGGAGTTAGATTTGTTCCTGAAAAATCTGAATACAAATGATCTAAACATTAAACTTACATATGAAGCCAGCCAAACTGAAATAACTTTTTTGGATCTCTGGATCAATAAGAACCTGGATGGGACAATTAGCACTGATGTATATAGAAAATTTACTGCAACTAACAGTATACAACGTAGCACAAGTGCACATGCTCCTAGCACAGCAAAATCACTTCCCGATACAAACTATTGAACAAGCAAGCAGAGACACAAACCACGGACCAAGTCAGATTCATCACCACTTATAATCCTCAGATGGAAAAAGTGGTCAAGATATTACAAGAAAACTGGCATATCTTAAAAGCAGATCCTGTGCTAGCACCAACATTAGGTGATATTTTGGGGGGTATAAAAGAGCACACAACCTAAAAGACATGATCAGTCCAATTCACTTTACAGGTGCTAAAACAATAACCAAACTAACTAATGGATCTTTCAAATGAGGGGCATGTTGTACCTGCAGCTTTATGCAAAAGAAAAATACAGTGATTGACAGATTTGGCAAAACACATACAATCAATGCCCATATTAATTGTCAAACTCAAGGGGTAATCTATGCTCTGTTATGCAAATGTGATCTAATCTATGTGGGTATGACCACCAGAAAAATAAGAATCAGACTACAGGAACACCTGAGAAATATTAAAAATGCTCAAAAAGATACCAACTTAGGTAAAAACATTACCTCTGTCGCCAGACACTTCCTTACAATGCATAAATAAAAACAATCAGATCTTAAATGTTTTGGTTTACAAAAAATTAATTTAGGAATAAGAGGTGGTAACCAAGAAAAAGCACTATTATGTGCTGAAAGCAAATGGATATTTTTTACTCAACTCTGTTTACCCATCAGGGCTAAATGAACAAAATAACTTCGCCCCTTTTCTGTGACTCATATGACACATAATCCATATGAATTACACCTACGTGAATAACATCTCACAAGCTTTAAAACAGCAAAATAACTAATCTCACAAGACAAATTATTTTATATGAATGCCTCTATTATTAGTTTTTACTGTCATAATGTAACTAACTATTGATATAAATCTTCAACCACATTGGCATTCACACTGATATCACCATATTGAGTTGCCAACATCTTTAATGGTCATATGTTGTACTTTATAAATCATCAACCACATTGGCATTCACACTGATATCACCATATCAAGTTGCCAACATCTTTAATGGTCATGTGTTGCACTTTACTAACACTTTTTCCCGAAGTTTCTTTCAAACTTTGACTTATTAATTAAACTCATACACACATAATCAATTGTAGTCATTTCTCGTTTAACCTCACGGCAGCTTTTTCACTCGTAACTATTATGTATTTACAATTCCCTACATAATAGTGTAATACAATTACACTATGTGCTGATTTAATCATTATTGTTATCTCTATTGATATATTGGGTCATTTATATATATCATTTATATATTTTACGGTGACCCACAGTTTTCTCTTCACGCCATGCCTGTCACAAATGGCTATAAAGCATCTCGCACTACCGTAATGCATAATTCTGCTCACATCTTGCACTTTATACACACTGCTAACAATATCCTCAATATCATTATAGCAACTCTGCAGTTCTTGTCTTGTGATTTAGGAACATGCCGAGCTGAACAGGTATATCAATGTAATGAACAAATACCTCCAGAGTAGGGTATTCAAGTTATTCCGAGGACCTGCTGTCATAATGACGTCACGTGTAGGGGCGGTCTTTGTGCCTCTACTACGCAATAAAAAGCCGTCTTCAGCGTGACGCACTCAGACCCTTTGAGAAAGCCGGGTGAACGGCAAAACATGTTAGGGAACTGGTGAGGATTCTGGGAGCTCCTGTGTTTGTTAGAGCTCGCTTAAGATAGGGGTTAAATATGCTTAACGATAACGTTACTATACAACTCTGATTGTGTACCTCATTGGCTGTTAGCATTCCTTAACTTATGATAGCTCCACATCTATGGGGCATGTAACGCTAAGATACGGCTCGTAGCTTTATACCTTGGGATGCCACAGCTTATGTATATTTATGTAACCTCTATAGTGTGCGACACAATTGTAAAATAGTACAAGCGATTACACTGTGCAAGCATACGAATGCTCGATTAGGTTTGGGGATGAAATAGATTCTACCCCTTTTCAGCACAGCGTTTCATCTGTAACTAATGTATCAAGAAATCCGAGTGTGTGAGATGGTTAAAATAGATAATTACTCTACTACAGATGAAACCAGAATATAGCTCATCTCTCAACCACCTGCTATAAAATAATATAGCGACACTGCCAAAGAAAATAAAAGCCTGATGAATTTAGAGGATGGTATCGTAGCTATTGTGGTAACACGGTATACTAATATCACCCTCTATATGGTGTACGGCTTATAAGCATAATCTACATCTGTTATGCATCTTTAAACAGTCTAAATTGCAAATTATCATGAATGCCAGATTAGATACCAATATTAAACAAGTATCGATTTCCTATAATATCTGCCATCATTAGCAGGTGTCTATTTAAAACTTGACACTTATACTGGTACCTATGAGACTTTTGGGGCTATCTCTTTAAGTATCTAGAAATCAAAATATCATGCTAACTAGAGGTAACACTGTTACCGTGTTGGGCTAATTACCCATATACAATTACTGTTATACAATATCTATGTTTACACCAACCACAATGATACTTTTATAGACACAATGGGCTCTTATTATCAAGGTCTGGCGGACCTGATCCGACACTGCGGATCAGGTCCGCCAGACCTCGCTGAATACGGCGAGCAATACACTCGCCAGAAACACGGGACATCAAGCTCCATTCGGAGCTTGATACATATGCCCCCATGTGTTCAATTTATGTGATAGTATAATCACTTATGCAGGTACATAATTATATGTAGTGAATCGTCTGGACCCTGTTGGCTTCCATATATCTGATTTATCTGACAAATTAGAATTAAATGCCTACATTGAGTGCTTTATGTGTATTCTAGAATGGTTACTATATCCATTTTTTGTGCTTTTTAAGTATATTTAATACACAGCACCTCCTACCCTACCCCAGAGCCAAGCTAAACAAGCAAATACTGAACCTAGGGTGTAGTCATTTCACTATTAGGTAGTGCCATTTAACTCTCCTCCTTGATAATTTTAAAATAAATTTGTGCATGCAAAATGCGCAATCCTCTGCACATATTTTTGCATCGGATTAGCGTGCCATAATTTTCACGCTCTTTTCAATCGCGCCTTTAAGTATGCATCCTTATATTACTTTTTTTGCGCCATAACTTGCGTAAACTGACTAATGCATGCGTCTCTATTGACGCATCTATATGGCGCACGTCTATCGCATCATAGATTCAACTTTTTTAGTGCATTTTTTCTACTATATATTTGCATTTGTAATGCATTCTCATTTTACCTGGTTTCTAGGGTTCATGCTTAGCGCTTTAACGTCAATGCAATGCTATATACAGGGGGCATATTTTTTCCTTTTCTTCAAAAAGCTTTCCTTAAGGGGGTAATAATAGTAGTTATTGCTGCTTAATTTTCATATATTTTTTTGACATAATGGAGCAGCCCCAATCTGTCACTAAAGTTACAATAGGAACTGAGTCTGTTGAACACCTTTCTACCAAAGCTAAGTGTGCTTATTGTAAAACAACTGAAGTAGCTTCTAGAGCTCATTTATGTGGTTCATATTTAGATTTTTTATTGCATATGGATTAATTTAATGATGTTTCTATTTGTACTAATGCACCTACAGCAATGAAACTGTTTATTGCTGCTTCCATCACAAAGGCCCTGGCTGCACTACAGCCTTCAAATAAGTGAAAAGGGTCAGTTCAAATTTTACCTTCTACTAGTAATATAAGTACTAACCTACAAAATACTGAAGTACCTTCGAATGATGAGGATTCCTCTAAAAGTGAGGCTCCCTCATCATCGGATGTAGAACCTGATAATTCCTCCTTTTTATTTAAAATTGAACACATTCGGTTTCTTTTGAAGGAAGTCTTAAACACTTTAGGGATTGAAGAAGCTAAACCTGCTAATGATAAACCGTGTAATCGTTTGAATTCAGTATATAAAACTGTTGTCAATCTCCCTGAGATTTTTCCTATACCTAATGCTCTCTCTGATGTGATTGCTAAATAATGGTCTAAACCAGGTGTCTCTTTTAACCCTTCTTCAAGGTTTCAAAAACGATATCCTTTACCTGCTACCCCATCAACCTTGGGAAACAGTTCCCAAGGTTGATGGGGCCATGTCCACTTTGGCTAAAGCCACTACTATTCCTCTAGAAGACCAGACAAGACCAGACTAGTACTTCTTTTAAAGACCCTTTAGATAGAAAACTTGAATCTAATCTGAGAAGGGCATATCTACATACTGTCTATATTCTTAGACCAGCCATATCTATTGATGACAACATAGCTGTGGCTTCTATTTTCTGGCTATCCAATCTAGCTCAGCAGTTGTCTTCTGACCCTGACCCCCCTGGTCCTGCTTCCCAGAATGATTTCCAAGATAAATTTAGAAAAGTAATTTGTAATCCTAATAGCCCCAGCATGGCCTCACAGGATTTGGTATGAGGACCTGGTCCGGTCCGAAAAGTCTAGTTGCCCGCTATGGCCTCTTCCTCTAAGGCCTGACCTTCTGTCTCAAGGTCTCTTCTTCCATCCAGATCTAAAGTATCTGAACTTAATGGCATGGAAATTGAACACTTACTTCTCAGTCATAGAGGATTCTCTGACTCTGTGATTAACACTATGATTCAGGCATGCAAGCCTGTTTCTAATAAGATCTATCACAAAGTTTGGAAAACTTACATTTCATGGTGTACTACCCATAATTATTGCTGGCATTCTTTTAGAATTCCTAGGATTCTTCCATTTCTACAGAATGGTTTAGAATGATAAATGTTTATCTGACAGTTCTTTGAAAGGCCACATTTCTGCACTTTCTGTATTGTTTCATAAGAAAATTGCTAACCTTCCTGATATTCATTGTTTTGTTCTGGCCTTAATCCGGGTTAAACCTGCTATTAGGCCTATTTCTCCTCCTTGAAGTCTTAACCTAGTAGTAAAAGTTTAATAGGCTCCTCCTTTTGAGCCTATGCATAAATTGGACATTAAACTACTTTCTTGGAAGGTGCTGTTTCTTTTGGCTATATCTGCTGCTAGAAGCTGAATTGTCTGTTCTCTCTTGTGAGTCTCCATACCAGATTTTCCATCAGGATAAAGCTGTTTTGCAGACTACTTTACAATTTTTACCTAAAGTTGTTAACTCTCACAAAATTAATAGGGAAATTATTGTTCCCTCCTTGTGTCCTAATCCAAAAAATGCTACTGAAAAATCCTTGCATTCTTTGGATGTTGTTAGAGGATTAAAATATTTATTATGTTGATGCTACTAAGGATTTCAGACAGACTTTTAGGGGTCAATTTATCAAGCTCTGTACGAAGCTTGATGCCCTGTGTTTCCAGCGAGCCTGCAGACTGCTGCTCCATAACCTGCCCACCTGCTCTGGGGCGGCGGACAGAAATCAACACGATCGGATACGATTGGGTTGATTGACACCTCCTGCAAATTAGCAGGGGGCGGTATTGCACCAGCAGTTCACAAGAACTGCTGGTGCAATGATAAATGCCAACAGCGTATGCTATCAGCATTTATCGAAGTGCAGAGGACATGATATGCTACATCATATCATGTCCGCTCGCACATTAGTAAATTGACCGCTTAGTCTGTTTGTTCTTTTTTCTGGTCCTAAGAAAGGCCAGAAGGCCTCTGCTATTTCTTTAACCTCTTGGTTGAAATTTTTGATTCACAGAGCTTATTTGGAGGCGAGTCAGCCTCCACCTCAGAGAATTACAGCTCATTCTACTAGACCGGTTGCCACATCTTGGGCTTTCAAGAATGATCAGTTGATCAAATTTGCAAAAGCGGCCACTTGGTCTTCTCTGCATACCTTTAATACATTTTATCATTTTTAAGTGTTTGCCTCCATCAGAAGCAGCTTTTGGTAGAAAGGTCCTTCAGGCAGTTGTCTCAGTTTGATAATTGCGCCTATATTTTGAGTTGTTGTCATAAAAGACATTATTTTGGGTTTTGGATTTAATTTCTCAGTGAAAAAAAAAGTTTTTATTGTATCCCTTCCACAGCTTGGGTATTATATCCCATATGTAACAGCTTGTGGACTCTCACCACCCATATAAAAAAGAAAACATAATTTATGTTAGAAGTTACCTGATAATTTAATTTATTTCATGGTGGCGAGAGTCTAGGAGGCCCCACCCATTTGGTGTTAATTTTTTGTTTAAAGCACATCTTTTTTTCCTGCTCCTCATTATTGGCTTTTACTCCCTTTAAACAACTCACCACTTGGCTATTTGTAAAACTGAGGTATGTGTGATAGGCTTTTGAGGTTTGTGAAACTTTGCCTCCTCCTGGAAGGAATGTGTATCCCATACGTAACAGCTTGTGGACTTTTGCCACCATGAAAGAAATTAATTTATTAGGTAAGTTTTTAAATAAATTATGTTATTAAAGTGTGCAGAAAAGGAGTACAACAAAGTGTCACTATCAAGTGGCAAAAACAGGATTCTTTATGTATAACAACAGAAATAACAGGGGTCATTAGGGGATCCCCTGGTGCTACCCACTCCTAATAGATACAGTTAAGGGGTAAGGAGCTAAGAAAGGGAGCTATAGGGTGCAACCATTTCTAAAACTTTTTTTTATTTGTTTTTATTGAGGTTGTACATATGAATAACATTAGCAAAGCGTTCAGTAGTGAGTATAGTAGGTACATCATAAAAATATTTTAGCCATTACGTACAAAACTGTGAAAAAACATAATTTACAAAATATACAAGGTCAAAATACAGATGGTCAGTACAAATCTATTCAACAAGTTACTACTGAATTAGGGAAATGGAACCTCATTTTACCTTATGCTAATCAATTTTGCTGAACTGGGTAAGGAAAATAAAGTTAACACTCTGTTACAATGAAAGAGTTGCTGCTAAGAGAATAGTTAGGGTTGCGGTATAGGCAAGATAAACCGTGTAGGTAGTCCTCCTAGGAAGCACATTACATGGGGGGGGGCATTTAAGTATGGTAATAAAATTGTAATAAAATAAATGTCCAAATGCAAGCAAAATGAAAGAAAGAAGAACAATATATACATTGTACACAGTAAACCGAGCACTATATATGGGGGGGGGGGGGTAGAAGTCTAGTCAATTAGCTACATGAGATAACTATTATAACTTTTATAGGGCCTTTTTATAACGAAGGAACTATAGGGCTTATTTCAATATATCAGTTGAGTTACTAGTGATCAGTAGGTTGCGGTAGAGGTAATCCCTCAATGAAAAACAAAAGACTAGATTCACTGTTTTAAAATAAAGAACGACAACCTGTCAAAAACATACAAATACTTCCATCTAAATTTTTGCATAGCCACACTAGCGTGAGCCGTCGTCTCTTATAGACAAATATAGCAGAACATAACATAATCGTGTACAATCAGCTAATATAGAATATGGCTGGAAAATAAAATAAATATCTTTTATACACATCTAGACCAAATAGAAAGAGTGAACCCGATAATTTCCTATAGTGAATATTCCCACTGTCAGGTGGAAAGTATGTTCAAATCTGGAACCCAGCAAGGGGCTGATAGGTAAACTCTTATATGGGAACTGAAACAAGGAGCTATATCTAGAATATAATAATATGTGATCATATATAAGGAACATATGGTGTAGATCCCATAATATCTGGACCCTCCTCTGAGGTTAAGTATCAATATCAAGGAAAAACACACAATTTAAACCTTTAGATCAATATCAAGCAATTGGAGGTCTGCAGATGGTCTCAGCAAAACCCATAAGATAGTACATATTACAAATGGTTAATGTGGGAACATGACCATATATGATACCCTTTAACTAAACATATGGCAGTGTTGTAGTAATGATAAAGCAAGAGGACTTTCTTATAAAAATAAAAAGTTTCGCTTTGAATACAAAGTGGGCAGCTGCGAAGCATAGCAGATATTACCAGACTAGGTGCATGTAAACATCTACTTATGGACTATTGGGAAAGGACTTGAGTAACTTGAGTTTAGTTAGCGACTGCAGTAGTATGGGCAGCTACATACATCTCAATGGAAGGAAATTAGGGGATTTGGGTTCAGAGTCAGACATTAAGACTGGGAAATTAAATCTAGAGAGCAAATAGACCAATCTGTAGGCTGATAGGTGGCTGTCTAATGCAGGCCTCCATTACCTTTAATTCTAGCTATAATGGAAGCATATTAACACAACAATCTCCTTAGTAAGTCAGGATAGAATAGGCACATATATTTTTCATATCTCCTAATATCTTATATCCAAATCAATTCCAGGCTCTACATAGTATATTAAACTACCACAATGAAGGAAAGAAAAATATAGTAAACGGCAGGAGAGGAATGTTAAACTGTGCAACATGTGACTTAGTAGTAAACCTCTTCGAGTCCATATTGTAAGACATTTCACATTATAAGTTACGTTTAGCACCAATCGTCTCATGAAGTGTGGGAAGCTTGTTGAAGGCTAACCTATTCCGGTTTTGTTGACCTGTCTTGTGTAGATCCAGTACCGGTTCTGCCTATAATCCTGCCATTTTACTAAAGCACGTCTCTGCATAAATGGCCACAAACTAGTATCCCTCAGCTGGCTAGATCTGGAATGGGAAGTGGGCAAAACCGAGGTTGCAACCGCGAGGAGTGTCCAGAGTCCATGTCCCGATGCTGACTTGATGATCTGCGGGGTCAGAGCGGTTAGCGATTCAGTGGGACATATATCCATTTGTTCACTCAACGCTGAGTAGATCAAAGCCGTCTTAGGTTTCAAATTTGGGACAGCAGGAGAATGAGTGGGTATAATTAGGTTTAGTATGTCGGTCTCCCCTCCATGCTCAGGCCGGGTTTTTGTTAATGCTCTCTCCACATGTTGCTTATTCACATGAGGAATTTCAATCTGTAATATCACGGGAAGGCCCTCAATCTCCTCAGTGAACTCCCGAATAGAATCAGCCATGTCAGCAATGTCCTTGCTCACTGTGGGGCCCGTGGTATTCGCCATTGTCCACAACGCATCGGCTTCCTTTGTAGTCTCAGTGCTGCTTGTAGGTTGCAGGTTATCTAGGCTGTTATGCCACTTCTCTGTAAAATTGTCAAGCAGCACTAGGACCTGCACATAAAAGTCCTCCATATTTGGATATGTAGTACAGAGTTCCACAGATATCAGGCTACGTCTGTAAGGCCGACAGTCACGGCTGCCTCATGGTCGTTGTGAACGGCTGAGGTCCGGATAAATGTCATAGTAAATGTTAAAAGTCTCATCAGATGGGTTTTTATATAGGTTGCTCTGTCCAAATGAGGATTTAGATCAGATACTTTGCTGAAATGTATCATTTATACCCCTAAATAAAATTGTTTTTCAGGAGCCCATGAAATGTGCGTCTTGTCTCTTCCGTGGCTGGCTCCGCCCCCCCATTTCTAAAACTGTTAACTTTTATTAGCAACAGATTAAAATCTATTTAAATTGAAGTGAGGAAAAAATACAATTATTAAAAGTAGTATATACTATAAGATATAGTATATAATCATACATACTCAATCCAAAAAGAGCTGTGACCTCTCTCCCCCAGATGGCAAAAAAGGCCTTGTTTAGGAGGATTCACTCTTAGGATATAGAGAAGAAAGAGCAGGGCTGAGGATGAAAAAACGTGCAGGAAGATGCCAGAGGAAAATGCCCCCAAAAAGGTCCTGGCCGATAGCTGGTAACCTCGGCATTGGGTGGGGACAACTCTAACGCACTTCCAACAGTCGAAAAAGAAGTTAGGCAGGACTTTTGAGTCAAGGTGACGCGTTTCAGCCCATATATGGGCCTTTATCCAACCAAAAAAAGTCTGGCAATATTTTATTTATGATGGATATTTTCTTGTTTGTTTATATCCCAATCTCACACTTACTTACAAAGTGATAAACTCTGGGATAGAATTAAGCATCTTTGTCATGCACATAGGAGGAGTATTTAAAAAAAAATATTTAAATGTGTCCAAGTACTAATTATTATACCTCTAAACACAGGTTCCCACAGGAGACAGCTCCCTCTGTTGAAAGTTCCCACAGGAGAGAGCAACCTCTATTGCAGATGCTTACAGGAAAGAACAACCCTGTTGCAGGTGCCCACAGCTCCCTCTTTTGCTAGTGCAAACAGCCCTGCAAAAAAAAATAAAAAAATCTAGACACCCATGCCCATTACTACTATATTAGACTGAAAATCCAAAACACTTTTTTTTTCTCATATCACATTTGATATGATGAATTGATTCCACATATACTGAGAATCTATATATGGAAGAGATATGGGGGCCAATTTATCAAATGGCGGGCGGACATGATTCGCTGTAGCAAATCATGTCTGCCCGACATCGCTAAATGCCAACAGCATACGCTGTCAGCATTTATTCATTGCACAATCATTTCTTGTGAAATTCTTGTGCATTGCTGCTCCCTGCACATTCATGGCCAATTGGCTGCTAGTTGGCTGGTGTTAATCATTCCGATCGTACCTTACAACCGCTGCTTCTTAACTTAGGTTTCTGGCAAGCCGGAAACCTCGGGCGTAGAAAGCAGCATCCACTGCTTGATAAATCTACCCCATGATGTATACAGCTTTTAATTTTGAGTCCTCAACCATAATTGCTGTATTATCCTGTGAATCCATTTCTACTTGCTTAAAGGGACACTCAAGTCAAAATGAACTTTTATTATACAGATAGAGCCTGCAGTTTTCCAATTTACTTTCATTATAACATCTTGCAGTCTTATTATATACACACTTTCTGAGGATCAGAATCTAAATGAGCATGTACACAAGTTCACAGGGTATACTTTTACTAGTCAGTGATTGGCTGATGTCTGTTACATGATACAGGGGGCCAAAAAATGGGAGAGAAAACATTGAGGCCTATTTATGAAAGGTCTTGCGGACCTGATCCGACAGGGCGGATCAGGTCCGCAAGACCTTGCTGAATGCGGAGAGCAGTACGCTCTCCGTATTCAGCATTGCACCAGCAGCTCAC
>CAJPDP010186769.1:0-13787 GCA_905336975.1 Bombina variegata variegata | reverse complement strand
AAGATTGTTAAATATATTCCCTGCCGTATACTCACACATTGTTTGGAGAATACTGCTAAGATTTTCATAAATATACTGACAGGTTAAAGTGCAAAAAAAAATTTAATACGCAAATTCCACTCCTAAAGTAGTTTATCATTTTATAAATGTTACTGTGATTGAAATACCATTTAGGAGATTCAGGGGTTAATGCACATCAAGTTTATTATATAGTTTACACTTCCAAGGTTGTTCACCCTTTGTAATATTTATGATTAAACAGAAGTCTTAAAAATATCGGAGTTAATATGCCCGGATTTAAATACTCATATTGTCTCCTACGGGGTGTTGAAGGATAATGCGCATAATGTTGATTACTTATGTCTTAATGTCCTTGTCAGGAACAGTATACTTGACTAATGTATACTGTCTTAATATATTAGTAGAATACCCTGATATTTTTTTTTCACCTAAGATGTCAAACGTATTAACGCATCATACATAAGTAATAACTCATAACATGTCATATGTTGTTATTTGTACTAGCGGACTCGGTAAAATTTATTCCCCAAGTGCGGTAAATTATATTCACTAGAGTTGTTATTACTACAATTCAAATGCGGTATAGTTTGTGAACATAATACTAGGATTACGGATTCCCTTGTCTAAGTACTTGTCTATATGCTACAATCCGTTTCTGCCACAAATGTAACTATGGTAATTTAGGATGTTAAAATGTATCAATCACATCCTTTAATAGTATATATTGTACAGATACAGATTGGCCGGTAGCCACAACAGTATGGATTCCAAGATTATGGTTTTCAATTTTTAACAATCAAACATTGGATTTGAATAACGTTCTATCTAAACATTTGAATTAAAAAAATATCTCCTCCACACTACTCTGACATGTTTCGCCCTTTCCGGGCTTTCTCAAAGGCAGCGATCAGACATTGATTTAAGTAGCTGTCACATTTCGTGTCTCGATCTAAAGGTAGTATATACCTGATTTTGTGTTTCCTCAATTGTCAATAACATTGTGATGTAATTCTTTATTTGTGTTCATGTTATATTTGAAATATTAACAATGGTTTGTAGAATACATCGATATTCGTTAATCTATTTCATACTATTTCAGTGTCACAGATTCACACAGATTATTGTATTTAAGATGTTTGTAAAACTGATTTGAAGAATGTCTGGATATTAAATTTATTAATCGGTTTTCTTAGTTCGATAATTTGGAGATGTCTATACATTCTATATTATTGATACTTATAATTATCATTTCATGAAATAACACTATGTTTTATTCGGTCATATATTACATTCTACCTTGCGCCAAATTACCACTTAATTGTGTGAATAGGGCATTAGTGATGAATTGTGTGAATTATAAAAAATTGTTTGTTGTGTAGTGAATAAAAGTAAGTGAAAATAATTAGAGTAACAAAAATTATTAGCAATGAAGTGAAAAAAGATTATTAATTGCTCAACATCTGTATAAATGAAAATAAACTATAAAATTATTTTATTTGTGTTGAGGTGAGTCCATGTTCCTCCATATAAGACATTATTTAATTAGTCTATATAAAAGAAGAGGAGGAAAGAAGAGTGTTCGTGAATATAGTACTTCTTCCGATTGTCATCTTACAATCTTGGTGTGCATAATAAAATTGGTGTCATCTGAAATAATATCCAAGTGTTAATAACTTAGTGAAAATATTAAAATGTGTGTTAGATTACACAATAAAAAGAGATAAAATTAAAGTAAATATAACCACATAATGCTATTTATAGATAATAAAGTCAAAGTTTAAAAGTATGTATTGACCATACTTCCTTTTTAATTTATGTGTTCAAACTTTTTTTGTAGGTTGTTTGTATAAGTTTCATTATTTCTTACAAGTACTTATTGTAGAAAGATGTAGTAGTTGTTTTGTTCATTCATACCCTTGGGGAAAACTGTATTGAGTAGGTAGATCCATCTACTCTCTGCCTTTAAAAGTGCCGATTCTAGATCACCTCCCCTTATTCCTAGACTGATTTTTTCTATGCCCCAACATCTTAACTCCTCTTGGTTGGAATGATGGTATTGTAGGAAGTGCGTGGCCACACTTGTCAGCGTTTTACCATTTTCTAGGTCTTTTGTTGCATTTTTAATGTTCCTCAGATGTTCCATTAATCTTGTTCTTAGCTTCCGTGTTGTCATTCCAATGTATAATAAATCACAGCTACAGCGTAATGCATAAATCACTCCTTCCGTGTTGCAACTGATATACCTTTTGATGGTATGTCTTTTCCCAAATCTATCAGTTACTTCAGTCGTAGGTATCATGTGTTTGCATGTGCTGCAGTTTTCACATCTGTGTGAACCTGGTCTGAAGGCTGATTTGGTTTTCCTAGTTTGGAAATGGCTATGACTAACCATATCTTTTATGTTTTTTGCCCTTCTGAACCCAATAGATGTTTTTTCTCCCAATTGGGATTTAAGTACTGGGTCAGTCATTAGTATATTGCAGTGTTTGTTGATAATTCTCACTATTTCTGAGGTTTGATCACTGTAGGTGAGGATTAATCTCAGCGTTTGTGATTCTGTTTTGTTTTTCTTATGTAATAATTCTCTCCGATTGGTGTGTAATGCTCTGTATCTTGCTTCTTTAATTTTCCTTTTACTGTAACCTCTTTGGATTAGTCTATCCATTAATTCCTGTGCTCTAACCTTAAATGTTTGTTCATCCGAGCAGTTTCTTCGAATTCTCAGGAATTCACCAACAGGTAGGCTTTTGATGGTACCTGGTGCATGTCCACTGGTCTTGTGCAATAAGCTGTTTGTTGCCGTCTCTTTTCTGTAGAGGTCAGTTTTGATATTACCTTGACTATCTTTGTAAATTGTGACATCTAAGAAATTAATTTTCATCTGGTTCGACTCATGTGTGAGTTTAATATTTAAGTTGTTATTATTCAATCGGTTTAGAAATTCTTCAAGTTTCTCACGGTCACCTTCCCAGATGAAAAGGATGTCATCAATGAAATGCAGCCATAATGGGATATTATTCGTATAATCTGTGTTTGCATCAGTAAAGACATGTTCTGCCTCCCACCAGCCTAGGAATAAATTGGCGTAGGTGGGGGCACATGCCGTTCCCATGGCTGTCCCCTGAGTTTGCAGGAAGAATTTTCCATCAAAGATAAAAAAAATTGTAATTTAATATAAAGTTTAATAATTTCAATATAAAATTATTATGTTCTTGGTCTTCCTCTGATCTCATGTCGAGGTAATATTTCACAGCTTGAATCCCGCTTGTATGGTCAATTGATGTATATAAAGATTCTACGTCTGTGGTGACTAGCCAGGTCGATTCATTGAGGTTTAGATCTTCCAGTTTCTGTAACAGATGCATTGTATCTTGAATATATGATGGTAGCTCATATACAAATTGTCTTAAATGATAATCCACATATTGGCCGGCCTTTTCACTCAGGCATCCTATTCCAGAGACTATAGGTCTTTCTGGAGGATTCTTCTGATTTTTATGAATCTTAGGTATCAGATAGAACATTGGAACGCTGAAAGGAACTGAACGGCTCCAGAATCGGCAAGGAGAAACTTCAATCTACAGGACTTAAAACTATACTACGAATTGCATAAGGTAACCGCTAAACAAGTGCACTTGTCAAAGAACTTTAGCTAACTTTAGCTACATTTTAAATATTTTAACCGGTTCAAGAAATTACTGCTACAGAAATTTTTGCTACAGAAATGATTGCTACATAAACTAAGGATAATAACCGTTACAGTTTAAAGGGACTCCCTTATGAATTTGCCTTCACTGTGCCATAAAATTGGATTATTGCTGAAAGATTAAAATTGCCCTATTTTCTATCTAGCTAAAACTGATACTATGTGGTAATTTGCGAATCTGCTTTAGCTATAAAGAATAAATTGCGTATATTAGCTACTAACATTTTAGATAGATTGATACTATTGCCAGATTTTAACACTTAGGTTGGCCAACCAGATTATGTTTAAAGTGTCTCTATTTGGGCATTAGGATTAATTGTGTTTTAAAGAAAACCTTGTTTCTTTTTAAATTTGTTTTTATATATACATAAATAAATCTTTTTTACCAAATTGGATTGGTTCCATTTTTGTGGGTATTAGCCGCTTTGGCGCTTGTGTGTTCTTCCAAAACCTTTTGCACATCTTTGGATTTGGTACCATAAGAAATGTATTTTCTTTTTCAGTTATAGTGCCCTGGGTAAATGCTTGTTTTATTAAGTTATTGTAAATTTGCATGTATCCTGTAGTTGGATTATAAAACAATTTAGTATAACAGCTCTGGTTATTTAGCTGTTTATGAACTTCCCTTAGGTACATGTCAAGAGGCCAAACCACTATATTGCCCCTCTTATCTGTGTTGTGGATAATAATTTCGTCTTTTTGTTTAAGTTCTTGGAGGGTTTTGAGTTCTTTATGTGTTAAATTGGTTTGTGCATGAGTTATCTGCATATTCGTAATTTCCTCACATACTAGAGAATTAAAAACCTCAAGTTGGGGTGAATTGATGTTTCTTGGAATAAAGGTGGATTTATTTTTGATGTGATTCCTCCAGTTTGCTGGGTATGTCGATTCAGATTCTTCTAGTAAATTTTCCAGGACTCTTAGGCTTTCCAATTCATCAGTGTTCCACTCTCCTTGATTCGCTGGATTGGAAAATAACTTTTTCAGAGATACTTTTCTCAGGTATAATTGAAGATCTTTAATAGTATCAAATTTGTCCATATTGTGAGTTGGACAAAAAGATAAACCTTTAGAGAGGACAGATATATGTTCTTTTGTCAGCTGTATTTCTAATAAGTTAATGACTGTCAGTGGTTCATGCGAATCTGGGAGAAAGGACTCGGGGGTCTCCTCGTTTGTCTCCAATTCCCGGTCTGTCCCGATTGTACACGACCCCGACCTCTTGCCGGCCTTTTGTTTTTTCCCCCTTCCCCTCCTGGTTCCTCTTCTTTTTTGCCTGAGTCTAAAAAATCCTTCCTTTTATTTCTGCTAGAGGATTGGGGGGCTAGCACTGTAGGGATTCTTATAGTTGTTGTTGCTTCGGTGGTACTGCCTTCTTCTCCGTCTGTGTCAGAGACATCACTTTGGATTAATGTTACTTTGGGATGTCTCGTAGGGTTCTTGAAAAAGCCTCTATTTCTCCATCTATTAAGTTTAGTTTGTTTAGTGATTTTCAATTCAGCTTCATATTTATCCAGTTCTTTCTGGAATGTTCTATACATTTGCTCAAATTCTGGATTGTTTTCGAATTTTTTTAAAGCTTCATTTTGTTCTTTGATTTTAGTTTCCAATATTTCATATTGTGAGCGATCATGCTTATTTAGGATATTCATCAATTTATTTGAGCATTCTGTGAGGGCTTCTTCCCATTCAATAGTGAGTGCTTCTTGCTTAAATTCGAATGCTGGAAATAGTTGGATACGTAATCCTCTGGGGATAAGCTTTCTCTCAATATATTTTTCGAAGAAGTGGCGGTTCCACCATGTTTTATCTTGTCTTAGCATGGTTTTATGTACATCTCTTAATAACCCCTCCATGCTTGTTGGTATTGAACTACCACCGGAGTCATTTCTTTCTTCAAATATTTCATTAAGATCTGCTGTTCTTTTTAAATGATGAGCTTGTCTATATTTATCCCATGTTGAATTCATGGTTGTGAATAAGTCTGTGTGCTCTATTGTAATGAAAGATCTGGTTTACCAGAGTAAAAATATTTTTGAAATAAAAAATATTTACAATGGCACTATTAAGGCTAATCCCACTTAATTGTAGTATTAATATATCATATCACACAAATTGTTGTAGTGGGCTGGTGCTTGTGCATAAATTAATATGAACTGACAATTAGTGAAACGAAAGTGTTTCACTACAAAAGTATGCACTTGTAGCACTCTAAAGCCCAGACTAGAAGGCTGAACTTCACAGTTAAAATTAAAATATAACTTTTATTATTATAATATTAAAATTGAATATCACACAAAAACCACACTCAAATAGTTAAAAATCAGATGGTTGATAGAACTCACAAATATTATAATATTATAATGTCACTATATGTGACATCAAATTAGTTGATGTATTCCAATGTTGAATTATCTATATAAATAATTATCAGTGTAATAGTGTTGCAAATTCAATGTGATGCAATAAAGTTCAGTACACAGTAAATGTCACCAGTTCAGTACATAATAAATATCATCAGTTGATCAATATGTTATACTGGTTGCTTCTCTGTAAATAATATGTATGTAGTTATATCATCTTGTGACTGGACTAGTAGCACTGTACAAATAAAGTTCAGTACATAATAATTAACACCAGTTGGTCAATACGTTATACTGGTTACTTCTCTCTTTGAATAATATATATGTATAGTTATATCATCTTGTGACTGGACTAGTACCATTGTACAAGTAAAGTTCAGTACATAATAAATATCACCAGTTGGTCAATATGTTGTACTGGTTACTTCCTTGTGGATACTCTATATGTAACTATATCTGCTTGTGACTGAACTCTGTACACTGTACAATTCGATTCTATAACCTGTATAATACAGGGATTGATTTAGTATTGCAACTGGTTGCTATATACACAATCTTCTGGTAATTATTATAATATCAGTATTTATCCATAAACTGGGTGACCAGGTGATACTGCAGGGGAAATCACGTGGATAAATTATAGGGTATATGAGTATTGGTATTATCAAGATGTCTGTTTAATATAACCGTTTCTAGGATAGAATTATAATAGTTTATTAAAACGTCTGTTAATTATAACAGCTCATGATCTAAATTCACCATCAATAATTATAGTTCTACGTAGAGGTACTATCCTACAGGCTATATAAATAGCTGATATTTAAGGTCTAGGAGATTCAAGGGTTAAAGTGCAAAAAAAATTTAATACGCAAATTCCACTCCTAAAGTAGTTTATCATTTTATAAATGTTACTGTGATTGAAATACCATTAAGGAGATTCAGATAAACTGCCTTTCTCAAGAGCAATAAAAACAAGAATGAATGAACTGATACATTTTCCAATTTATAGGACCGTTTGACTCCACCTACCTACCTTCCATAAACTTACACCTGTATGGGAGGAGGTTTACAATTAAGAAGTCAAAACCTACCATTCAGTAAAGAGGAACTTATAAAAATATCAAATTAAATATACTATTCATCAAAACAGATTAAACTATACATTAAATTGTATAATATCGTTCCTCTATGCTGAATGTTTACAATCTAAAATCACAAACATTAATATTTGCGCCATAATTATGTTACTTTTTATTATTCATTTTGTAATAAAGGACTCTCAATCAACCAGTAAAAATAAACATCAATATCGAATTAGCCAATCAAATGACAAAGCCTAATAAGTGTGTAAAGTTACAATCACGTGATGATGAACGTTGAATCAATTCCTGAGAAAGATGAGGTATATAATAGTTCTCAAACAAGTCGTTATAGAATTGTGGTTCTAATTCAGGTACTCTTCTATAACTTGTTGTCATATGATCTGAGTTGTCCAATAAACAAAAGTGTTCTATTACAATACCATGTTGTGAAGTTATTAATTTAAAAAACTCAAGTCAGCAAACTTGTGAATAGTACAAATAGATGCCCATGATGAATTAAAGTCCTATAACTTAAACAAATGCTACGCATAAAAAGAAAAAAGTACTAGAAAAATAATACATAATGTGAATATGAATACAAATATAATTAAATGAAAAATTATTTAGATACTAGTAGAACTCGTATTACAAGTTGAAAATAATGAGTTTTCGCGTGCGCTTACCTGATACATGCAAAAAGACGAACTTAGAATATCGGAAAAAATACAGCTAAGAAGCCCTACAAAGGAGCGCTTATATGTGATAAAACAAACAAACAGGAATGTCTATAGATGACCTGGAATTCAAGTTCAGATGGACGGCAGCACTCCCAGAAAGAATAGTCACAACATGAATCCTGTAAAAACAGAAGAAAAGAGGCGCCACATAGGACAATATCATCTGCACAAAATTCACAAAAAGACCAGACAAATGGCAACTCACATTGGAGAAGGCACGAATGGTGCCAAACACAGCAGGCCTGGACCTCTAAGTCGCCCGACAGACTCACTTCCAGCTGGCAGGGGCTGATCATGTGAAAGTCTCTCACCACTCAAAGGGGTTTCCTCAGCAAGACCTCAAAGACGTCCTCGATGTCTGGACCAATCCACTGGAATGGCTGGAGGGTGTGTGATAGGAGGGGATCGCCTTATGTGTTTCAATTACACACTATGATACCCACAATCATAAAGATAGATAAATCCACAGAGCAAGGGTAGATAAAAAGTAGCAATTTTATTAAAAACAAAGATAAACAGCAACATGTTTCTCTGCCATATCATGCCGTTTCATCAGGCTGTAACTAACATAAAAACCCTTGCTCTACATATAAGGCCCTCAGGCTAATCAGTGGACAGAATATGCTCACACCCCAAAGCGGATGTCGATGTTGTTAAAGAGATACAATTGGTTAATAAACATCGCAACATTTAAATCTTAGACTTAAAATCACTATGTAAAATACAACACGCCCCCTTATTGAAAAATAGATAACAGAGGTATATTAAACAACAAATAAATAATTGTGTAAAGATAATATGCATCCCCACCATATATAAGCGATGTTTTATACAGATAATAAGATCATGTATAAATATAAGTAATATAATTACAGTAAATATATAACCCTATGACTAAAAAAAGTCAAAAGATACATAATCATGCAATTATCATATACAATAAATCTACAGATATTATTCTAAATAATATAAAAACCAAAATAACAAACAATGGGCCACAGAACACCCCCAATGGACCCATATAGAAATATATAATGGATCTAAAATAGTGATGCACATGATTCATATAATATCTATAAAACTAAAATTAAATTAAAAATTCTATTAGTATGTTGTAAAATAAACCACCCATTATAGATGGGGATAACAACTAAAATGTAATTGTAATCCTCTACAGCTATAAGCACACAGAAATAAATATTGGGAGGCTGCATCTAAATACAACCCAAACAATAGTGGTGCAGAGGTAAATGATAAGAGGGAAAAAATACCTGTGATATTACATAGGGAACAAAAAATCAAATCTAGCAAAAATCCCGAAGAAATCAGTGGAAGGCTGCCAGATCCACATTCATACTGAGAACAGATGGATGCAAACTTCTCAATTTGTGGATCCAGTAAGTCTCCCTTAGAATATCGCATGCACATTAACGTATTCCACCATAGAAGTCAATGGAGCAAAAAAAGTGGGAAAAAACCTAACACCCTATTCACACGCAAATCAGATAGCATATTTCAAGTATGCTAACCCAACATGAGGAAGCGTTCTTTGTGAAACGCGCGTCAGGGGTCCGACAGGAGTAGCTTTGTCTCTCCTTGTTGTTCACTTTTAAACTGCTTACCAGGTTAAAATAATGGTTTATTGATATAGCGGTACTTCCACCTCAGCCTCCAGTCTTAGCATTAATACTTAAAACTTAATTTAGCCCTCGGATTGTAAGGGCTTAGTATATTCTAGCTTATTTTTGACTGCTGGCTGATAGGCATTATTTTAAGAGATTATTGTGATATTTCTATATAATTTACAAGGTTCAAGTGTTTTTAATTTATCCTAACCCTTGCTATGGTATGACTGATTATTTCTAGTGTTGACTGAATTTTTTCTGTAATAAAGATTATAATGTATGAATGAAATGAAACTCTTAAAATTATTACCTTACTTATCCTACTGGATTTCTGCTGAGTTAACCTATACTTTATATTGTGGAGCTAATTCCTATATACTTAATTGTATTCTCTTACAATTAATTTAGCTAGTTGTTCTGTTCTGTTTAATTAGCCTCCACGACAGGTAGTAATTCTAATAACACTTCAAATTTATGTATTTATTATACAAGTATAGTTATATTAAGATATTACCTGTTATTATGTAACTCCGCTACCCCCAAACCCTATATGTTCTAAGGTATAGATATATATTGTACCAAAATACCTTTAGATATATGTAGATATATGTATTTATGAATAAATAGAACATATTCTGCTATGTGAAGAACATAGGAATGTGAAATATTAATATTTTCATGTTGGGTTAGCATACTTGAAATATGCTATCTGATTTGTACTATCTCAATGCCATGAACAGGAAAGAGAGTCAAAGATGGGATCTATAAATATATAAAATAAAAAGCTAAAACAAAAGTACTCACACTCCACACTCTCCAACTAACATTTAATGAAATACTGCTACTGTATGGGTGTGTGTTTATATATATCATTTGAAATCAGATAAATAGCCGGGCGGCAGGCAATGGGATCTTATTTGAGGTACGATAAGGGCATATTGTGTATAGGAGATGCAGGGCCAATTGGTCTGGTCTGAGATCTGAATACAACCTACATAAGATATTCCCTGAATCACCTGCTGGTGGTTTACTATTTTCATGTCGAACAACCAGAATCTTTAGTTATTAAACAGGCCCTAACAGGCACATAAAGAGAATTCCTCACAATTTTCTGTCCCCCCAACTCCACCAATACAAAAAAAAAATCCATTAGACACAGTATTTAGTTTGGGAAGGGTAAAGTCCAAGAAAATGCACTGAGAGGTCAAATTTGGCCCCTGGGCCTTATATTAGACAAGACTGATATAATATATTCTATTCTCCCCATCCCTTTCCACCTAAGAGCCCCAAGCTTACTTCTTTTCCTTGTTCTTTATATGCGTTTATACAAGAAAAATTAGGGAGTGTAATTTGGATGTTGGTTCCCAGATCCTGATATTACACAAACATTTAAAGCAGCTATATGATCCCTAGTGATAGTTTGTTTGCATCTATCCAAGTGTTAAAGGGTAAGCAGTTTAATAAATCTTCATGTAAAAGTCTGTATTTTGTGTCCATTCACAGTTCTCTAGTGTGTATGATTACAGTAGATTATAGATTTTTTTCTCTGCCAGCTGTTTTGTGTTCCTGCACTTTAACAAGAAAGTCTCCTCCACCATAGAAATGATTCATGTACTGGTTAAACTGCAGACAATATATAGTAAATACTTCTTTAGTTTCTCTCCAGGGCCTTTTGTATATAATCCTGATGGTCAGTTTTATTCTCATTCTCACATTACCTCCCTTTGTCATATATAATAAAAATCTAATCAGAATGATATATGTGGCTCCGTGGTTCAGACATCACATAGACAGTTGATGTTTGAAAAAGATTAAAAAAAATAGTATATTTTTACACACGAATGCCTTTATAATATCTAAAAACAAAAGACAAATATAAAGGAGCAATATATAGCATAAAAAGAAAAAAATAAATCATTATCTCTGTCTTAAATGGACCCAAAAATGTTCTTTCATGATTCAAATTGAGCATACAATTTTAAATACATTTCCAATATACTTCGATTATCTAATTTGCTTGGTTCTCTTAGTATAAAGAGAATACTTAGGTAGGCTCAGGAGCTGGGAGCTAGCTGCCGATTGGCGGCTGCACATATATACCTCTTATTTATGGCTTACCAATGTGTTCAGCTAGCTCATCCTTGGATAAAAGTATGTTGAGCCTATACCCTTGTACTTTCATTAATGTAACAGTAAAGTCAAAATTTTACTTCCATGATTCAGATAGAGCATGCAATTTAAAATAACTTTCCAATTTACTTCTATTATGCTTTGTTCTCTTGGCATTCTTTGTTAAAAAGCTTACCAAGGTAGGTTAAGGAGCAGCAATGCAGTACTGAGAGCTAGCTGTTGCTTGGTTGCTGCACATATAAATCTCTTGTCATTGGCTCATCTGATGTGTTCAGCTAACTCCCAGTACTGCTTTGCTTCTCCTTCAGCAAATTATGCCAAGAAAATGAAGCAAATTTGATCATAGAAGTACATTGAAAAGTTGTTAACAATTGTACACACTGTCCCAAAATTGGGACCCTACTGCTGTGACCCTTTGTGATTAGCCCCTAACCACACTAATCTATCACCACCATTAACACTATAACTCCCTGACCACCACAGTCCTCTAATTACGCAAACCTACTAACCCACAAATGCTGTTAAACACCTGTATCCTTAATGCAAGTAACCCATAACCATGTAGACCAACTATTATTTAGCTACTCAATCCTGCTAGTACCTGGAACCCTACAGTGGCTGGAACCTACAGCAATTAACTATTAACCAGCGAGAATAACTGTTAACCTTAGTGGTGACCAGTTGCATATAATTTAAACAACTTTCCAATTTACTCCATTTAGCTAATTTGTTACATTCTATTTGTATCCTTTGTTGAAAAGCATACCTTGGTAGGCTTAAGAGCTGGGGGCCAGCTGCTGATTGGTGGCTGCACATATAAGCTTCTTGCCTTTGGCTTGGCTATGCATTCAGATAGTTTCCAGTAGTGCAATGCTGCTCCTTCAATAAAGGATACCATTAGAATAAGGCTAAATTTATCATATAAGTAAATTGCAATGCTGTTTAAAAATGTATGTTCTATCTGAATCATAAAAGACAAATTTGGGGTTTCATGTCTATTTTAAATATGTCTATATATGAGTGTTACACTTTATTTTAATATGTTTTACATATGTTTTGTGAAACTTTTATTGTAACCCTAACATTTTACTTCAGGTCTCAAGTCATGCTAATTCTTCTAGCGCAAGCGCGACCCATAGCTTTCAGCTTTTAACATGTTTATCGCTGTTGCGATATACATTGAAAGTATAGGGCATGTAAAAGTGATGTTGGCTGCGCTAAACCTTCTCTGGTAATTCAGGTTTACAATAAACTTGTGATATCAATTTGCAAACTAATTTTAGCTTGGTCCAGTGATATTGATAGCATATGCTGCACTATTCTGCAGTATCTAGATACCAGATTAAGATATATAGTAGAAACACCTCTATCATACACTATGCACATTTTTAACAAAATAGAAACATTGAATATCACGGCTGATTCCTTCTGGTTACATGGGATGTTGAGTCACTCTACACCAGAATCCAACCTGATTGGGGCTGTGCTACAGTATCACATTTTTTGCAAAAAAATACTAGTATGAATAAAGAGTTTAGTAATAAGCTACTCAAATTCATACTTAGTCATAACTACTTTGTCTTTGTTGACAAATTTTATTTGCAGACATGTGGTACAACAATGGGCACAACTTGTGCCCCAACATATGCAAATATTTATTTAGGTTGGTGGGAGGAAATTATAGTATTTCATGAGTCTCTAATAAACTATACTAAGTACATATCTCATTGGTCTAGATACATAGACAATATTGGGCCCCATCCGATATGCAGCGTCGCCCGCAAAAGCCGGCGACGCCGGTTTTTGCGCGGGTTTGGTATCACATATACGGCGTAGCATGTAAGTTACGCGCGTATATTTTAGCCTTCGCCCGTATTTTTTTTACCCATAGACTGACATAGAAAACACGCGCCATTTGGTATCCAATATACAGCGTAAGGACTTACGCGCGCAGAATTTAGAAAATCTACTCCATTCTCATCTCGCCACAAATTGCAGGTGCAGCAACCCTTGCACTGACTTATAAACCAACGTAACTCTCTGAAGGCCTAACAAATGCATGCTCAATAACATACATATCAGCAGCTTGATCCCAAACAGTTAAACCTCTTCCAAGCATTTAT
>CAJPDP010186748.1:0-11299 GCA_905336975.1 Bombina variegata variegata | reverse complement strand
TACACACACCGTGGGCTTGTTATTTACACACACAGTGGGCTTGTTATTTACGCACACCGTGGGCTTGTTATCTACACACACCGTGGGCTTGTTATTTACGCACACCGTGGGCTTGTTATCTACACACACCATTAGCACATCCTTCAGAGATGTAGCCGCTTGACTCAAGACCAACTTTATAGACTCCTTTAGTTTATTTCCTTCATTTAGCTCCCCTCTCAGACCGTCCGTCTCCTGCTTGAGACTCTGCACTTCTTCTTCCAGAGAGCTGACATGTTGCCTAGAGAGATAATGATCAGTTAATGCCACTAATGTGTAATACAGTAAGTACAGCACTAAAGGCAGAAAGGAAAGAAAAGAGAAAGATACACTATGACCAAAAGTATGTGGAAACTTGACCATCACACCCACACTCATCAATTTAATATGTAGATTGAAACACATTCATTAACTGAAACAGAAACAGCTGTGTGGGAGGAATAAAACTGGGTGAGGAACAGCCTAACTCTGCTAACAAGGTGAGGTTGCTAAAGACAGTTTAATGTCAAAAGTTATACACTATGGCAAGAATGAGCCAGTAGCAAGACACAGGAAAGTTATACTGCATCAGCAAGGTCTCTTGCAGACAGAAATTTCAAGGCAGACGGAGGTTTCCCGATGTGCTGGCCAAGCACAAAGAAGAAGCACAAAGAAACAGGCAACCGTGAGGGCTGTACTTGCAGTGGTCAGGTCAAGGAAACTTAGTGAAGAAGATGAAAGACATATCCATCATGCTTACTTTTCTTTGCAATTAGAAGATGTCCAGCAGTGCCATCAGCTCAGAATTGGCAGAAACTAGTGGGACCCTGTTACACTCATCTACTGTCTGGAGAAGTCTGGTCAGAAGTGGTCTTTATGGAAGACTTGCAGCCAAAAAGCCATACATCCAACGTGGAAACATGGCCAAGAAACTCAACTATGCATAAAAACACAGAAACTTGGGTGCAGAATGAATGTCAGCAGGTTTCCTGGACTGATGAGTCAACATTTAAAATATTTGGCTGTAGCTGAAGGCAGTTTGTTTGCCGAAGGGCTGGAGAGTGATACAAGAACTAATGTCTGCGGGTAACAGTAAAGCATTGTGGAGGTTCTTTGCAAGCTTGGGGTTGCATTTCTGCAAATGGAGTTGGGGATTTGGTCAGAATTAATGGTCTACTTAATGCTGAGAAGTACAGTTACTTATCCATCATGCAATACTATCAGGGAGGCATCTTATCGGACTCAAATGTATTCGGCAGCATGACAATTACCCCAAACAGCCAAAGTCATTACGAACTATCTTCAGAAGAGTCCTGGAAGTGATGGTATGGCCCCCACAGAGCCCGATCTCAACAACATTGAGCCTGTTAGCTTAGTTCTCCATGATGTTTGAAACAATCTACCTGCTGAGTTACTTACTGTGTACAAGTGCAGCTAGAATAATTGATACCGTTTTGAAGGCAAAGGGCGGTCACACCAAAATAAACTGTTAATATTTCTATATTTAAAGCATTCTTAATTTACAGAATTTTTTTTACACCTGCCTAAAGCTTTTGCACAGTACTGTACATTAGCTTGTTGAACTTCCTATTTCAAAATGTTGGACATTAATATGCAGTTCCCCCCATTTGCTGCTTTTAACAGTTTCCACTCTTCTTGGGAGGCTTGCCACAAGATTTTGGAGTGTGTCTGTAGTACTTTATGCCCATTCAGCCACAACAGCATTTGTGAGGTCAGGTACTGATGTTTTATTAGAATGTCTGCCAATCGGTGTTCCAAATCCTCCCAGAGGTGTTCAGGGCAGGTCCCTCAAGTTAATCTACACCAAACTTGTCAAACCATGTCTTCATGGACCTAGCTTTGTGCACAGAGCTGGCACTGAAAAGGACCTTCCCTAAACCTTTGCCACAAAGTTGGAAGCACCCAATTGTCTAAAATGTCTTTGCATCCTGTACGGTTTGTGGAGTTATAAAAGTAATTAATATAGGAATTCAGGATTCAGTTAGCAATGGGTTATTCCTTTACAAGGGCATTACATTTAGAAATGTGACATTTACATTCAGTTGCTCTTGTCAATCAAAACACTATTTAGTGCTAGCTAAGAGGAAAGTTATTATTAACTTACTATGGAACTGCGTATGAGTAAAGTTAACATAGAATTATCTATACGTCAGCCAAATTTATGAAGTCTTATAAGGATGTTAACATATATATAAAATTAGCCTTTTACTTATGGTATGGACTAAGATGATTGGTTTAAAATGTGTATAAATACAGTGAACTAGAATTAAATGTTGTTATCTGGTACCTCTAGATCTCAAGGTATGTATTAATCTTTACTTGTGAGAATTAATAAATAGATTTGTGTTAATTAATATTTGATAAAATATGAGTGTTACTTTTATCGATTAGATAACCCAGATTGAATATTTGTCTATAATTAGTTTAATCTAATCAAGTTATATAATACTTATAATTAAAAGAATAATTCTTACAGCTCCATCTCTCTCTTGCTTCCTTTGTGAGATCATATATCTGTTGCTAATCACTCATTAGGCTAAGGATACGGCAGGATTAACCCTTCACTGGAACTAAGAGGTCTAGACCAAACCCTGAGAAATAGCCCCAGACCATTATCCCTCCTCCACCTAACTTTAAAGTAGGCACTATGCATTCCAGAAAGCAATGTTCTCCACACCCAAATTATTCCATTAGATTGCCAGATAGTGACAGGTGATTCATCACTCCAGAGATAACGTTCCACTGCTCCAGTCCAGTGGCAGTGTGCTTTGCACCAGTCCAGCCAACACATGGCATTGCACATGTTGATGTGAGACTTGTGCACATCTGCTTAACCATAGAATTCCATTTCATGAAGCTCCGACCCATAGTTCTTATGATGATGTGGAGATTCATTGGCTATGTGCTGGATTTTAAGCAATGGGTGTAGCTGAAACACATGAACTCAATTTGTAGAGGATGTCCACATGCTTTTAGCCATATAGTACAGATAAAGATAGATAGACAGATAGATAGATAGATAGATAGATAGATAGACATTTCTGCCTCATTTGTTCGGCTAGCTCATAAAAACTGAAACACATTTATCAAACCCTGCTGTAGTGGTTTAATTGGATACTCACTGTAAAGCTAGCACTTCTGCCTGCAGGTGGTGGTACTCTTCCTGCTGTTGGTTCAGTTGCTGCTCAGACAGTAAGGACAGGTCAAGTATGTTCTGCTGCTGCTGGCATTTATCGGTGAGCATGCGTATTACCTGAAACACCAAGCATCATACAGTCATTTATTGCCTGTATAGACTAAGCACTGCAATAACTCATTTGTGCAGTATTACTATCTATATTTCTTTCATCAGCTGGTGAGAGTCCACCAGTCATCATCTGTGGGAATATTCCTTTTCTGACCACTAGGAGGAGGCAAAAGAAACCCAACACACCAGAGCTTTAAATCCTTTCCATAACCCTCAGTCATTTTCTTTTGACTCCTTGATGACAAGTGAGTTGAAAGTAAAATGCAGATCTACTCATTTTTTTAAATTGGGCTTCTAACCGATCACAGTACCCTATTCTAGAGGTAGAAAATTAGTTACCAGTCAGGCATTGAAAGATCTTTTCTCAGTGAGAAATGTCACAGGCTTTCCAGGTGAACCCCTAGGTGATCCCCTAGTCTACAGTGAGCTGGTACTTGTGGATCCCCCCCCCCCCCGGTGGAATGTGGTCTTGTCCACCAATCCCCTGGTCTACAGTGAGCTGGTACTTGTGGATCCACAGCCCCCCAAGTGAAATGTGGTCTTGTCCACCAATCCCCTGGTCTACAGTGAGCTGCTCCTTGTGGATCCACAGCTCTCCCCAGGTGAAATATGGACTTTTCCACCAATCCCCTGGTCTACAGTGAGCAGCTATCCCAAGGTGTAATATGGACTTGTTCCCCAATTCCCTGTGTTAAGATTCTGTTACTAATTTAGATCCTTGGCATAGTGCTCACACTGTCTAGGATTGTCTTGTCTTCTGGAAGCAGGTTGCTGCAGCTGAGGTGAGCACAGTGGACGTAGGTGCTGAAAGGTAAGTACCTGCACCTTCATAGCCGACCGGCTATTAGTATCAACATGTACACATGATTCACATAGTCTGGGGACATATATTATACACAATAATAAAAGAATTTACTTCTGGTATACAGTGTATTTTCCATCACATACGCTAAGTTTCCTCTTGTTTTCTTTGGGTTCTTGGCTTTAGTGCTTACTGGTAGCGCAGGTGTGGTAAGGGTTAACCATACTAGTGTGCTTTACTGGAGGTTAATCCTTTCCTGTCCTGGTGGTAAGGCACTCTGACCAACAGAGCGCGGGTTCAAATTTGGGTTATAAATGTTATTTAACCCTTTAAGTGCTGTGTTATCAACTTTTTTTTTTTTATCACATTCATGCTTTATTTCAGGAAGTTTTATTATCTTTAGAGGTAGAGGATTTAACAGTTAAACAAATGGTTAAGAGGATTGATAAATTGTTAAAAGGCAGCTTCCAAACAACCTCTTTTCCAATGCCTGACCCAGTCTCTCAACTCACTTCTAAGGAATGGCAGAAGCCAGACATTCCTTCTGCTCTATCTGCTAAGTTTAAATCAGTTAAATCTGTTTCCTCTCCCTTCTGCTGTTACAGAGATTTGGGAAACTATTTGTAAGGTGGATACAGCCATTTCCACTGTTGCCAGGCATACTGCTATTCCTTTGGAGGATAGTTCCTATTTTAAGGATCCTTTAGATAGAAAACCTGAAGGTTTTCATCAGCAATCCTTTCAGTTTACAGGTGTTATGTTTCAACCTGCTGTCAGTATTGCCTGTGTCGCTGCTGCTATTGCTGTGACAACTTTTCAGAACTTGTTTCTGGGGAAACCACTTTGGATTCAGGATCGCATTAATTTCCTGATAACAGCAAATAGCTTTATTTGTGATGCAGCAGTGGAAATAATTTGAATTAATGCTAACAATGCTACATTTGCGGTTTTAGCTAGACAAGCTTTGTGGTTTAAAGGTAGTCTACCCCAAAATTGTTATAGTTTAAAAAGATAATGTTTTACTACCCATTCCCCAGCTTTGCACAACTAACATTGTTATATTAATATACTTTATAACCTTTAAACATAAATTTCCACCTGTTTCTAAACCACTACAGACCACCTCCTATCTCAGTGCATTTGTACTGTATAGCTTTTCACAGCAAGACACTGCTCTTTCATGTGTGCTATATAAATATAATTGTGCTCTCTCCCGTGCAGTTATTTATGAGCCAGCACTAATTAGCTAAAATGCAAGTCTGTAAATACCACTTGAATAAGTCTGCAGAGATTTAGATACAAGGTAATCACAGAGGTAAAAGTATATTAATATAACCGTGTTGTGCAAAACTGGGGAATGGGTAATAAAGGGATTAGCTATCTAGACTGTCCCTTTATATCTGGGTCTGCTGATATGGTTTCTAAACGCAGATTACTTTCTTTTCCCTTTCAGGGTAAATCTCTGCTTAGAACAGGACTAGATGCTATTATTGATACTGTCCAAAGATAAAAAGTCTAAGGGTAAGCTTAGATCACTAAGATATTTTAGTTATTTTATCAATCTAAGAATCGGAAAGATTCCCCCTTTGCCCAGAGTTCTGACTACTCCAAATTTTCTGGGAAGTCCAGTACTTCTTGATCTACAAACAAATAGACTAAGAAATCCACCCAGCCTCCAAGTCTGCATGAAGCTGAGGCCCCCATGCAAGATAAATCTCTGATGGGGTCAGATTTCAGACTTCTTTTCATTTTTTTGTCATTTTTTTGTATAGCTGTTAATTTATCTGTTTGGCTTAAAGCCTTAATTCATAAGGCATATTTGATTGCAAAGAAGTCTCCCCCAGAGTGCATTGCTGCTCATTCTACTAGAGGAGTTGCCACTTCTTGGAACTTTCATAATTGGACTTCTATTGATCAAATTTGCAAAGCAGCTTCTTTGTCATATTTGCACACTTTTCTGAAGTTTCATCACTTTTTTTATGTATGCATCTTATAAGCTGTTTTTTGCCAGGAAAGTACTGAAGGCTGTAGTGCCTGATTAGTAACATTCCAGCCTTTACAGTTTGTCCCCCCCTATTTCATAGTGATCTTGTGGACTTCACTGCTTGGGTATTGATTCCCACATTTGATGACTCTTGGGCTCTAGCCATTATGTTTTCCTGATAAATTAAATTTATTTCAAGATGAGACCATGAGCCTCGTCCTTTTTGCTCAGGTGGCGGCAGTGCTTGTTTTAAACTTCTCTTGCCCTTCTTTATCTTCCCTGCGTTTCTGTTTCCTCCATCTACATGACTATATGTATGACTGAGGATTCATGGTAGGGATTTAAAGCTTTGCTGTGTTGTGGTATAGTTTACCTCCTTCTAGTGGTCAGGAGGGGAATTTCCTACATGTGATGACTTGGCTCTCACCATCATGGAATAAATGAATTTATCAAGTAAGCATACATTTTTTTAAAGACTACCTAATGTTATTTGTGTAGCATATGATTTGCATCCCTCATTGGTAGTGATGTGTTTAAATAAGATTTGCGTGCTGATAGTCATTATTTCTATGTAAACATTATTTGATTAAAACTATGACCACATCACAATGAAAATGGTCCTTTATTATACCAGAGCAACCATTTTGTATTTTTTTAGGTAGGCGAAAGGAATTTTTTTTTTTTTTAAATGCTCTAAAATCAGATTATTAAATTGGGAAGGTTTTGCAATACATCAGAATATATAATTCCATGAATTCTAAAAGAATGATGTGGGCAATTGGCTTGATGATATACAACGTATGCACTGATTACTAATGTTAGTAGTTTTATATTTTAAGCTATCCATAATAATCTCACCAGTGTTGATAAGTTGCAAGGCTATTCAGAGGCATTCATTTAATACTGTCTATGATACTAAACCTTACATGACACCCCCACACAAGGTTTCTACTCTTCAGTAAGTGAATCAAGTAGGGAAAATACATCATAATATAAGTGTAATATAAAGCAATTATGAAACCATACAAAGTTGTAGTCATGTCTCTCTGTAGCAAACTTTCCATAAGATTGTGTATTGTGCATCACTGATTTCACAACTTGTGGGCATGAAGGAGTTTATTCACACAGTTGTGGACAAGTGAAAATACAGCATTAGCTTTTGTTGCACTTGTTTTAACTGTGCCTTTCATCTATCATTTTATTTTAACACATTTGTTGTCAGATCTCTGTGCCGGCATTCAGAGGCACAGTATTGCTGTTGTCTCTCCTCCCTGGCAATGTGGAGCCGAGAGGTTTGAATAAGTCCTTTGTCTCTTTATAAGAAATTAGAGCCATGGGGGTAGATTTAACAACTGTCAGACGGACATGATTACGCTGTAGGGGATCATATCCGCCCAACATCGCTAAATGCCGACAGCATACACCATTGGCATTTAACATTGCACAAGCATTTCTACAAATGCCCCCTGCACATTCGTGGCCAATCGGCCAATAGCAGGGGGTGTCAATCATCCTGATCGTATCCGATCGGGATGATTGACACCATCCTCAATAACAGTCACTAATAGATAAAAGCAATAGGTTATCCATAGTGCATTGGGAATTACACTGACATGGTATTACTGCGTATTGTGTTTATTATCATTGTTTTTTCTTTTTTAAATCATCATATTTTATCCTTTGTATTAAGGAGTTATTCTATATGATCAGTATAGTTCGCTCATTCTATGTTATAATTAGCACTGGCACAGACTACATGCAGCTCATAGGCTGCTATAAGTAAAGCAGTAGAGCTACTGCAGTGCACAAGGAGAGATGCATTTATTATATAGCATATATCTAAGTAATGTCAATACTAGGGCCGTACGACATCTCATTATGCACGCTACTCAGAGCCTAAAGAGGAGAACAAGATTGTACTTACCAATCAGCAGCTTTAAAAAAAAATTGTATTACAAAGTAACATGAGAGTAGTATGCTGGGGCTCTAGCATGTTGTTGACTCTTTAAAGGAATAGTCTAGTCAAAATTAAACTTTCATGATTCCGATAGAGCAGCAATTTTAAGCAACTTTCTAATTTAACCTATTATAATTTTTTCTTCATTCTTTATTTGAATGTAAGCTTAGGAGCCGGCCCTTTTTAGGTTCAGCACCTGGGTAGTGCTTGCTGATTGGTGGCTACATTTAGATCAGAAAGTGCTACCTAGGTGCTGAACCTAAAAAGGACCGGCTCCTAAGATTACATTAAAAAAAAAGATACCAAGAGAACGAAGAAAAATTGATCATAGGAGTAAATTAGAAAGTTGCTTAAAATTGCATGCTCTATCTGAATCATGACAGTTTAATTTTAGCTAGACTATTACTTTAACATGTACACCTAGAATGGCTTTTGATACCTCTTTGTTTCTTAAAAAATCAATTTTCTTTCTTTTTCTTAAACAGGTGGATTGAAGCATTCCAAGAAGCAACAATATTGTAACAACTTTTCTTTGAAAATTGAGGATGAAAATAAATACTGCCACATTTGTATACTTTATGCAAAAATCCCCACTTCAACAAACCTACAGCATCAATTTTGTGATTTTCCTCATGTTTATAGTTTTAATGTATTTTATTAGTTTGTAAAATAGTCTGGAATTGATATGTTTTAATGCAAGTTCTGTAAATATTATTTATTAAAACACAAATGTTTACTTTGTCAGTAAATGTATTTTGGGAGCTCACATAAAACACAGAGCTTTTTGTGTTTTGTAGATATTATGTATATTTTTTTTTATCTTTTTCACTGTCCAAGCTGTAATTTTGTTCATTTTTATGTCAATAGAATATTTACATAAAAACCTTGAAAAACAACCAGTTCTGTTTTATTAATTTCATAAAAGGTAAACTAGGTTGTTAGAAAAGAAAAGCATGCGTAATACATAGTGGTGAATGGTGGTAATAAAAGGGAACTATACATGATTTAAAGGACCATTACCAGTACACATGCATAATAAAAAGACTTGCCAGCCAATTGCATCATGTGATATCCATCAGCCAATCACACACTCATATGTATACACTGAACTCTGGCACATGCTCAGTAGGAGTTGGTGCCTCAGAAAGTGTGTATATAAAAAGACTGCACAATTTGAAAAAAAAATAATTAAATTGGAAAGTCTCTTAAAACTGCATGCTCTATCTGAATCATGAAAGTAAAATTTTGACTTTAGTGTCCCTTTAATACAACTTGTTGGTAAAATTATTTCTTTAAAAAATCTTGCCACTGGGAATTGAGAATTTTTTTAAAGATTCGTACCCAGCCCTTATCAGAACAGCATGTGGCAAGTTCAGCTCCATGAAACTCATTGGAGACACTTTTATCAAACCTATTACCACACTGAAAGAGGTGTCAAGGGTAACAGCATCACAAAAATGCATTCACACCCTACAAAAGAGATAAATGAAAATAAAGAAAACTTTAAAACATGCACAAAACAAGAGAAATTAAAAAAACAAAGATAGAAGATGATATTTCACAAGGGCAATAATATCTTTTAAAATTTTGCATGTTAACTTCTGATTTTTATATAAGGAACATCACATCTACACATTAGGAACTGGGGACTCGCTCTGTGTGCTCTTGTGTGAAATTTTAGCCTGCTAAACTTTGTTTGAAACAACTGAATTTGGTTGGGTTTGGATTGCAGTGGACAGAGCACTAAGGATGCATTGTTTTATTCTTGGTCCCATGCATCACAATGTGTTAAGCTGGCCCTGATGGGGGAGTGTTTTGTGCTGAATGTCAGGTGACTAATAGACCAAAAGCAAATATAATAAATGCAACAATTCTGTGTAACTGTATGTAATGGTAAATATATAAACAACTTTGTTTAGTAAGTAATTCAGTACTCTGAGGATGAATATCATAGTGAGAATATAGAGAGAAGCCATGCACATAGCCTATTGTCTCCTCCTGGTGTTTACTAACAGAAAGAGGCTTAGAAGTGTTCTATCTTATATAGACAGTTTACACAGATAAGTATACACTTTCCTGCCTGCAATGGCCCCTTCGTTTAGCTGTTACACATGAAGAAGAAACTTATTTGTTTGCTTGAAAATTCCAAAGCAATCAGTTTTAGTTGCACCTGCTAACTTTAGAATAAAACAAAAAAATCACATCTTCGACTGTTTTTAATCTTTGAATGGGAACTTAAACTGTAGCATTAATGTTGGTTTTCTCTCCACTGAAACTAGACTTATAATTGCCTCTGACTATTTTCAAGGGTAGTTGACCAACATGAATGTTGCTCAAACGATAGATGGAAACGTTTTATTTAAAGGGACATTACACACATGCTTAAATCTCAATTAAAATTGTAAAAGAAAAATGCAATGCGTATTCATTACTTTTTGCCATTATTTTTTTTTTTCCTTTTTCACTGACTGACTTCAACAGGTGAGCCCATGACTTGGTCCTGTGCCTGCAAGGGTGGGCAAAATCAATCTTCTAGTTTACCTTAGAGCAAGAAAATGATGCCATTTTTTTTATTAGTTCCACCACACTTATACCTTTAAAGGGACAGTCTACTTTAAAATCGTCATTGTTTAAAAAGATTGATAATCCCTTTATTAACCAGTCCCCAGTTTTGCATAACCAACACTGTTATATTAATATACTTTTTACCTCTGTAATTACCTTATAGCTAAGTATCTGCAGACTTTCCCCTTATTTCAGTTATTTTTTCAAACTTGCTTTTCAGCCAATTAGTGCTGATTTATGCATAACTCCAAGGAGTGAGCACAATGTTATCTATATGGCACACACAAACTAGCACTGTCTGGCTGTGAATAGCTAATAAAATGCACTAAGATAAGAGGTGGCCGTCAGGGGCTTAGAAACAGGCAGATATTTAGAGGTTATAAAGTATATAAATATAGCAATGTTGGTTGTTCAAAGCTGAGGAATGGGTAGTAAAGGTGTTATCTATCTTTTTAAACAAAAAAAAAATAAAGTAGACTGTCCCTTTAATTTCTACCACCAGGACAGTTTGGTCCTCAGATACCTCTGACAGTATCAAAGCGAATGTTGTAAAAATCTATCTATAACCCTTTCATAGTTATTTCTTTATTACAACTGACAATGTAGTTCTAAATATAAGACAAAGTTAAAAATGAAAGGTCCATAGTAAAAAATGACATGTCCTGATTCTTTAGAGCATGTAACTTTAAAGGGACAGTTTACTCA
>CAJPDP010186723.1:0-10705 GCA_905336975.1 Bombina variegata variegata | reverse complement strand
TTTGATCCCTGGAACGATGCACATATTATTATTTTTATTATTTTATTTAAAGTTTTTTTTATAAATGTGTTTTTTTTAATTGCAACACTCTACAATACGTTTTTAATTTGCAAAGCTTTGCAGCTTAATTTTCACATAATCCCATTTCTTTATTCACTGACATTATTTATGTCATTGTGTCCACCATTCAAATATATTTTTCATTTATAAACAACCATAAAAGTCTTAGCTTTGCAAAAAAATTAATATTTGTAAAACTTGAGGTACTAAAAACCTATTCTAGAGTTTTTTCATTAAAAAAAGAACGTCTATAAAAAACTTGTAATAAAAACGTATAATAATAATAATATGTGCTGCTTTTACTGTTTGCATAAAGAATGGATAAAGGGAACAGACCAGAGGGAAGCACAACAGTCATAGACAAATAAAGCTGGGCTAAAACTATTACAACAGCACTTCCTGTTGGAGGATGATCCCTGAAAATGAAGATACTCTGCAGTGTGATATGAAGATACTGACTGTCACTTTATATAGCAAGACTATAGCAGTAAAATAATTTTCTACAGTTTGACACCTGTATTGTTCTTTTCAATGGTATGAACGCCCAGCCCCTATTTGTAAAACATTAATTAATTGTATTCGGATCCAGCTTGAACTTCAATTTTGTTAGTATTTTTATACTCCTAGGCAAACATGCTAGTCTAATAATCTTCACATGGTCTGATAACATATTCTTGAGTATAGAGGAGAAATCATGACTGAGGTTCTAGTTATGCGGATTAGTGCTTTGGTTTTCAAAACAAACTGGTTAATCTCAGGCTCTAAGGTTAATCAGTCTTGTATAAAGGAAGTGGTTTTTTAAGGGACAACACCCCTCTGTTTAAAACTTGTGCTTTGTCCCACACCCCCATAGATGCCAAATAGCACAAACCTGTGACCTAGATTTTGAAGATGCTAAATCAGCTATTTATCAGGTTATACAATTGACTTTTTTGCTTCTTTAAGGGTCATAGGACAAAGAATTTAAAGTCCCTTTTAGTTTTCTAACCATATGATGTATTCCACGGCTGCCAGATGGTGCCTGAAAATTTGATGTTAAAGTGCTCAGTATGTTCCATAAATAAACTCCAGTTAAAGGGACAGTATACACCAATTTTTATTTAACGGCATGTAATAGACACTACTATACAGAATAATATGCACAGAAACTGATCTAAAAATCCAGTAGAAAACTGTTTAAAAACTTACTTAGAGGGGGAGGAGTCAACTGTTAAGGAAGCAAGACGTGTTTTTGCTGAGCTCCCGGTCCTAATCCCATTAAAAGAAGGGTTAATGCAAAATTTTTACTTTTTAGATGCTTAAAGCAGACCCCTAATATGCCCGCATGAGCTAGAGAAGAGTTTGGGTGATCGTTTGGACTTATTTAGGTCAGTGAGCCTGATAACACTTAAGCCATGAAGGAGGCCTCAGCCATGTGGGAGACTGAGATGGCTCAGATCCTTTACGATCACTTTCATAGCCTAGTGCTGGCAATGCGTGAAGCCCTAGCGTATGTGGCTTTACAAAATGCTACACATTTACAAGTAGATGCATCTCGTGTAGATCGTTATTATGGAACGATCGAACCTGGAGCTTATAATGGCGGATGCGCAGATGAGCATGTTACTCCTTCTGGGCAAGATGATTCAATCTCTGGCGGAGATCAAGAACACTACATTACAAAAATGTTAGTTAGAGAAACTAAACAAAAATTGATACTGTATAAGCACTCGAATAAGACCCTTGAATAACTTGGAATTGGAAAAAAGTCACACACATTAAAATATAAATCTTTATTAGAACATATTAAAACCTGGGTGTATTAAAACTAAAGTGCTGGCAATATTTCCAGTTAGAGAACTGGTTATCGAGGGGGAAACAGTTAAATGGTTCTAAAGTAGGCTATTATAACGGTTGCAATATAATTGGGTTGTAAGGCCTCAAATGAGAGACAATATACACTCTATTAGAGATAGGCCTAATTACCAAGTATACAGGTTATACTAAAATAATGATCACACTAGTAGCTTAGTAGTTTAGAATAACAGGGAAGTTAGGCTAGAAGGCCATGATGTGAATACGATGTGGCGTCCCTTAATCAAATAACATTAAGTATATAGCTAGCTGATCGCTGGGTTCAGCAATAACCAACTAATGAGTGACCAGTGCTCAAGTATAAGCTTACTAAATGTAGTAAGTTAATTTACTGATTTGTTTATGTTGAATTATATAGGAGCGCTTAATCTCCAAATAAATGTACTAGAATGTTGAGGCTACATACCTGCCCACAACACTACTAATACATAGAAGTTAAATTAGATTATGCAGTCCTATATAATTCAACATAAACAAAAGTGCTATGAACAGCCACTTAACATATTTATTCCAAGTAATGCTGTATGGGCTTAGCGCTCTTATAATTTTATAACTACAATTAAAGTGATACATACTGATATGGGAGTAGGCTCATAAAGTATATATGTTTACCTTACATTGCCAAGTAATAAGCACAGCATACACCTATGGTGTGAATTTAATATATTGATAAGCAGATTAGTTACACTCATGATAATTCATTAGTAGTATTGTAACTACTTTATCAATATAATCACGCCAATTCTCATAGCAGCTATTATACAACCAAGCGAATATCTCTATATAATGTATGTGTGAGACAATACACACTAACTCGGTACTCTGCAATTATATACTATATGACCTAATTATTTTGGTCAGAATTAATAATCATTTTTATAACGGAAGTGTCAGAGTATTTATATGGGAGGCTGGGAATGGCAGTTTATTTCTGCTATCAGTAAATTAATTTACTACATTTAGTAAGCTTATACTTGATCACTGGTCACTCATTGGTTGGTTATTGCTGAACCCAGCGATCAGCTAGCTATATACTTAATATTATTTGATTAAGGGGCACCACATCGTATTCGCATCATGGTCTTCTAGCCTAACTTCCCTGTTATTCTAAACTACTATAGTACTTGAGCCACACATGCTGATCAAGTTACTAGTGTGATCATTATATTAGTATAAACTATATACTTGGTAATTAGGCCTTTCTCTTATACAGTGTATATTGTCTCTCATCTGAGGCCTTACAACCCAATTATATTGCAACTGTTATAATAGCCTACTTTAGTACCATTTAACTGTTCCCCCCTCGATAACCAGTTCTCTAACTGGAAATATTGCCAGCACTTTAGTTTTAATACACCCAGGTTTTAATATGTTTTAATAAAGATTTATATTTTAATGTGTGTGACTTTTTCAGTTCCAAGTTATTCAAGGGTCTTATTCGAGTGCTTATACAGTATCAATTTTTTGTTTAGTTTCTCTAACTAACATTTTTGTAATGTAGTGTTTTTGATACTAAGCACCAATACCACTAAATACAAGTCATAATCTGATGCCATTTGACCTTATCTGAATGGTTATAGACCCCTCCTTTTTTTTTTTTTTTTTTTCCCAAAAGAGCTTTATTGAATAAAACATATTACAAAAGAGAAGAGGGTGCATCAATGAATACATACAGATAGGTTTCAGAGGTATCTAATCAAGCAGTAACCTTGGGTGTCCAGAATGCCAGCAAGATTGCAAGTCCATAGAACAAGCCAACGTTATAGGTCCAGTCTTCTCAATCCTAATTAACTTGTTGTACTTGTCCAAGGAGGATGGGATAAGTGGAAGCCCTCCAATTTTATGTACGCATTCCGCGCTGTAGTCATCAACAAAGCTCAACAATTTTTAACGTTTTTAACATGTCAACCTATTTTGATCAATAACATCTTGGTGTCCTAATACATAGGGAGTAAACAACATAAACAAATTCTTGGACAAACATACTTAGAATGTCTCTAATAATGAGGTACTAGGGAACTATATAATGTTAATTACAAATATTAGTAAGTTTTGGAGGTGGTTGCATTTTGTCAGATTTTATTTATTTATTATTCAGTGTTCACATAGCTAGCTAAAGCCAGCCATGGGGGGGGGGGAGGGGGAAGAGAAAAAAAAAAAAAGGGGTGAGCGTGTGTAAGATGGAGAAGGATGTAAGAAAGGGGAAAGAAGAGAACAAGAGAGTGGGGATTAAGGAAAGGGAGGAGAAGGAGCTAGCGCCAGAATGCGCGACTCCTCTCACAGCAATCTATTTCTAACTGGGAATGCAACTCCTCATCCGTGACCCTTCCACATCTGGAGCAAGAGCTCATATACATCCAGTTTGGCAGTCCGGGCATAATGATATCTTTCTAGAATTAAGAGATTCTGTGTTTTTTGTTTCCATTCTGCAAGTGTAGGGACCTGGGAGGTTTTCCAATGCAATGGGATCAGATTCTTCGCACCTATTAACATTAACAGTAAAAGGGATCTTTTGGTCGGGTCTCGAATTTTAAAAGGAAGGTGGAAAAGTAGAGTTTTTGGGGCCTTTGGTATATCTAGATTTAGAATGTTGCACATCTCATTCCAAACTGGGGTCCAAAAACTGTCCAGTAAGGGGCAGTCCCACCATATATGAACCATGGTACCTAATTCTCCACAGCCCCGCCAGCATCTATCTGAGGCGTTTGGGTATATTGTTTTAAGGCGTGATGGCGTCAGATACCAGCGGCTCATATGCTTATATTGAGTCTCTTGCGTGTGCGCTGAAACTGATGCGGTCTTAATGGCACGAAAAATTCCATGCCATTCCTCCATTGAAAACTCCATTCCCAACTCATTGTGCCACATTTTAGTGTATTGCGGTAGCACAGTACCCTCTGGTACAAGTAGGAGTTTATACAACAGAGAGATCAGATGTCTAGAGGCAGACCTCTGCGAGCATAACTGCTCAAAAGGTGTGACTTTTCTCAGTAGTTGTTGTTTGTGTCTGTGGGTAGTGATATAGTGGCAGATTTGCAGGTAGGCAAACCAGGGGATAGAAAAGTCTGGGCTGTTATTCTCAATCTCCTCTTGTGTCTTAACCCTTCCATTGGAGGTATAAAATGTTATGTGATTATTTTGTGAAGGGTCCTGTGTGGAGTTCTTTTTTAGTTGTAATGTAAGATCAGGATTGTCATATACAGGTGTCAATGGTGAGTAGATTGTCGAGATATATGAGTCAGTGTGTAATGTCCTATCCCACTCTGCAAACACTTCATCTAGTAATGGGTACAAAGCGGGTTCTGTGTGTCTGTACTGCTTCTGTGTCCACAGGAGGGAAGACAGATTTTTGGAGTGTAGGGCACTTTTGTCTAAAGATATCCAGAGTTTCTGGTCACTATCTTGGCACCACTCCACTATCCTCTGAAGCAGAGTGGCTCTTCGATATAACAGAAGGTTTGGGAGACCCAACCCTCCATCTTCTCTTGGCAGGTACATAGTTCTCTTATTTACTCTAGGCCTAATGCCCTGGCACACATACTCCTCAAGCAAACCCTGCACTGAGGGAAGGAACGCCCTGGGCAGAGGAATTGGAATAGTCTGGAGCAAGTACAACAGCCTGGGAAGTACATTAATTTTAAGAACATGAATCCTTCCCAGCCAGGAGATAGGCTTGTGTCTCCAAGAGGAGAGGTCAGCTAAGATCTGGGTTTTCAGTTTTACAAAATTTGCTGTGAAAATGTCTGAAGGAGAAGCCGCTAAACCAATACCCAAATAGGTTAGGTATTTATGTTTCAGCGTGAATGGGCTGTGTTTCTTAAGCTACTCCACTGCAGTATGGGGTAAGGAGATAATTAACAGCTCAGACTTCGAATTGTTTAGGTGAAAGTTAGAGGCCTCACCATATCTCTTAAACTCCTCCAGCAGAGCTGGAATTGTCTCTTCTATCTCCGTGACAATAAACAAGAGGTCATCTGCATACATCACTATTTTGTTTTCTCTACCTCCCATCTCCACCCCCTTGATAATGTGGTTAGCTCTGATGTTACTTGCCTCCACCGAGATGGCAAGCAACAAGGGTGAGAGCGGACACCCCTGCCTGGTCCCGTTAGCAATAGTGAAAGCGTCCAATAGGACGTTATTTACTTTGACCCGTGCGTTCGGGGAAGAATACAAAGCAAAGATTGTTTTAAGGAATCGTTCTCCAAACCCCATTTTAATCAAAGTCGAACGCAAGAAGTGCCAACTCACTCTGTCAAATGCTTTCTCAGCATCTGTGGACAACAGGATGAGCGGTACCCCCCCTCTCTGAGCATGGGCTATTAACTGCTGCACCTTGAGGGTATTGTCCCTCGCCTCTCTCCCCGGAATAAACCCTACCTGATCTAAGGAGATCAAGCTCGGCAGGAACTTATTTACTCTATTTGCTAGGACCTTTGCCAGGATTTTGACGTCTGCGTTTAACAACGAAATCGGTCTATAACTTTGTGGTAAGTCCACAGGTTTCCCCGGTTTGGGAATAACCGTTACATATGCAGTCAACATATTAGCAGGAAGTTGTTCCAGATCTGCCAACCGATTGAATAGATCTTGCATAGATGGAAGCAGGGCAGCTGAGAAAATTTTGTAATATTTTGCTCCTAGCCCATCTGGGCCAGGGCTTTTCCCATTAGGGAGATCTTTCAGTGCCATCTGTATTTCCTCCTGTGACATTGGTGTTTCAAGGAAGTCGATTGCGTCCTGGTCTAGTCTCTGTAGGTCAGTGGTGTGTAAGCATTTTGCGTTTCTTAGTGTTTGTCCCTGTGGGTGTGCCCTCGCAGGCTGTATCAAGGTTATAAAGAGTGCCATAGTATGACCTGAATGTGTTGGCAATGTTGGGGCTGTCCTTGTATGTTTTCCCTTTACCGTCTTTCAGAGTGTATATGAAAATCTTCAGTTGTGAGCGGCGCAGCGCTCTTGCAAGCAGTTTGCCAGATTTGTTCCCGCCCTCATAAAATTTTTGTTGCATGAAAAGTGCTTTATATTGGTTTTCCTCTTGTAAGAGGTGTTTAAACTCTGTTCTGGCTTGGTTAAGGGCCGACTCCATCTCCAAGTCGGAAGGATTTTTCTTATGCTGATGCTCTAATGTCATAATATTGTCAAGGGTCAAATTATATTTTTCCCTACGTCTCCTCATTAGTCTTGCCTTGTGTTTTATCAAGTGCCCTCTAATGACACTCTTATGTGCCTCCCAGATGGTGGATAGCGGCAACTCTTCAGTCATATTCAGGTCAAAATATTCAGTTATTCTAGAGGATATCTCTTCCCTGACAAGGGGGTCGTCTAAAAGTGTTTCATCCAGTTGCCATATGAATGGCGTGGCTGGTGTGTCTGGCCATTTCATTTCAAAGGAGACCAGTGCATGGTCTGACCAAGTAATAGCACTAATGTCACTACGTGTGACATAGGCAATTCCCTGTGAGTCAGTAAAAAAAAAATCAATACGAGAGTATTTCTTATGCGGGCTGGAGTAATACGTATAGTCAGATTCTATAGGATGCATTGTCCTCCAAATGTCATGAAGCAAACTATCTTTGAGCATTGTATTAATTTGTTTTAGGACATGGTGTGGGGCGCACGATACCCCATTTGATGTATCTAGTCTAGGGTTGAGTGGGGCGTTAAAGTCACCGCCCAGAAATACCACTCCTTTAGCTAACTCAAGTAGTTTGCCAGAAAGGTTCCTGAAAAATACGTGTTGGGCAGTGTTGGGGGCATATATATTTGTGAGTGTTACCTGCCTACCCTGTAGTAATCCCACTGCTATGATAAATCTACCATCTTTGTCTTTTTCCAACTTCTGAAGTTGGAAAGGTGCACTGTGATGCACTAGTATGCCTACTCCATTCAGCTTACAGGGTCCAGATGAGAAAAAGCCAGTAGGGTAATGTACGGTATGCCATTTGGGCTCTTTATTTTTAGCAAAATGCGATTCTTGAATGAAAATAATTTCACCCTTCATTTTCTGCAGGTCTCTAAAGACAATTGATCTCTTGCCTGGATTATTTAATCCTTTTACATTAATTGTTACGAATTTCAAAGGATAAATCTTCGGCCTATACTGTGGGGGAGTCATTTCTGGTGTCGAGGGGAAGGTAGAAGAAGCTAGGTAGAAAGCAAGGAACAAGAGAAGGGGGGAAGGGGGAGAAGGAGAAAAAAAAAAAAGGGGGAGAGGGGGAAAGGACTGGCTGAGGATACTAGTTGTTATGCAATATTTCTAGTAGTGTAACCAGTGCTTAAACAGTTGTGTTGAGACAATTCTATCAAAAGGTTGAATATAAGGTATATCAAAAAGAAAGAAGGGGAAGGGTGATTAGGGATAGTAGAGGTAATGAAAAACACTGGATTGCCAGGTGGCGTTCCAAAATAAACTCTTACTTTGAAGGTTTACTCAGGGAGGAATGTGCCAGAAGTTGGCCCAATTAGAGAAGTAAAAATAAAGCTGAGTTCACACACAATTTAAACATTTAAACCATTTAAGACATCTGAATCTGAAATTATAAAGATATTTGTGTACAATTTAACATTACTCGAAAACCGAGGGGTAACTTACTGTAGCTAAATTAAGATGGATGATATACAAGAATGCACATTCAACAATAAGATCTGTAATACTAGTGCAGTGCCAAAAATTACAAACATTTCTCTTTAACATTCAATTCCATACAGACCAGATTAGTGTCCAGTATCATCCATCTCCTGTTTCTGCTGTGGGCCCTGGCCACAGCAGGCCAGTCCTAATTAGCGTTAAGAAAAAAAAATCTCACCATACTCAAGTCCATTATGCCTGGAGCTGGTCTTCTCTCTCTTGTGAAGACTGTGGAGGTAAGTTCTCAGGTCCTGGGGGTGTTATGCCCAGGGTGGTGCAGAAAAGATCAAGATCAGATAGTGATCTGTATAAGGCAGTCTTATCTCCCTTAGAAGCAATGACACATGTGGGAAATCCCCATCTGTAAGGAATTTTGTTGTCCTGCAAAGCCGTGGTAAGGAATCTCAGGTCTCGGCGCTTCTGGAGTGTCGCAGGGCTAAGATCCGAAAAGATTTGTAGGGTAATGCCTGCATGTTGCATTGGCTGTTTATTTCTGCTATTCCTAAGAATCTCCTCTTTATCTTTGTAGTTGAGGAGTCTGAGGATGACATCCCTCGGGGGGGCCTTATTGGATGGTTTAGATCGAAGAGCTCTGTGAGCCCTCTCTATCATGACCTCAGGGACCATAGGTGTGCCTTTTATTACCCTTAATAGATCTTGCAGGTAACCCTGTAGTGCACCAGGGTTTCTTGATTCAGGCACCCCCCTTATGTGCAAGTTATTCCGCCGACTGCGGTTATCCAGGTTTTCTATGCGATCCAATAAACTTTGCAGCATGTTAGTATTTTTCTGCATTTGCGAAGTTGTTTCTTTTAATCTCTCCTGCAGTGCTCCCTGTGCCCACTCTACCACGGATACTTTTTGTGTTACTTCTGTTAGGTCCCTACGTAAATCACTGAATAGATTTTTAATTTCTGAAACCACTTCTTTTATGTCCTCTTTAGAGGAGAGGGATTTCAAATCTTTCTTTGTGACATATTGGGTTATGTTTAGAGGCTGTGAGGGGTTCTGGGCAGTTTCCCCCATATTGACTTGTTGCTGTGTTATATTTTCCTCATCTGGATGTGCACCAACAATTTTAAGATAGTGGTTCATGTTTCTAGTTTTAGAACCTTTTTCTTGTAGTCCTGCTTTTTTTCTGAGCCATTTTGCGGGCAAAGGAAAGAAAAGGCCCCCCTCCAAGTAGCTAGGATAACTCAGCAGGTATTATTGAGTGCGCATTACCACACTATTAGCCTTGCAGAGGTGTATAACGCTGGTTGAGGCGCAGTAGTTTTTATTTGAGCCAAATTCACACAGTGTTTAAACAGTCTGAACAATCACTGAGCTCTTCTGTAACTTTATTTTCAAGTCTCTAGTCCCCTCAGTGTCGTAACAATATTAGGCCTCAGAACTCTGATTATATTGCGTCACTTATTCCTCTCAAAATGAAATGTAGCAGCAATAGCTTGCGATCATAGATGACAAAGTTAGTAAGAGTTTGTTCTCCTGTAGGTTTAAACAGCACCCACTGTAGAATATATTTGGGCTATTGTTTCGTATCTCAGTGCCAATTAGTACTCACTCCACTTCTGCCGGATTTGCTATCTCTTACGTTTCCCTCGGCTGTAGCGGAGCTTATAGGGCTCATCAGACTGAGTTTATGGTAAAGTTCAGAGTGTCTCACCTCAAGGTATGTTCAATCTACTTCTTGAGTGATTTTTCGAGTGTAGATGGCTGGTCCTTGCTCGGATTTTCTTACTTTAGTCAGGCTGCGGCCCAAGCGGGAGCCCTCTCCTCCCCTCTATGACAGCTCCAAGTCCTTCCCAGGTATTGTGCGTATGTGGGTGATGGACCCCCTCGGTTTAGGGTGGATATTGTGCGGTATATTCAGCTTAGTGGTTAAGATAACATTATATGAGCCAACTTCAGCTCCGGAGCTCTAGGCTAGTGTGACCATTCTCCAGCATGGTCAAGCTCCGCCCCCTAGACCCCTCCTTTTTATATTATTAGTAAGTGGTGCCATCACCTCCATTCTAAGGCTGGGAACACATACCACACAATTGCAGAGTGTGGATTCAAAACTACAGACTATAACCGCTTTGCTCTCCTCACTATTTGCTGAAAAGAACGCTGCTCCTGTTGTTTCACAGCCAATACCTGCTGCTAGTGCTGCAGCTCCTT
>CAJPDP010186706.1:0-11040 GCA_905336975.1 Bombina variegata variegata | reverse complement strand
TGGTTTGTCAGACTTACGGCACGTTAGCATCTGACGGCGCCATATATGGGATAGCTCGAGTTGCGAGCTGAAACTGCGGGCGACGCCGGTTCCCTCGCTTGCGCCGCAAACTGCGATCTATATCGGATCGCGCCCCTGATAAATCCATTTTGCAGAAAGAAACAAACTTCTGACACCATGTATTGTTCTTGTGTAGTCACTCAAATTAGTGTCTTACTGTCAGGAATCCACCTAACTCACAATTCCACCTTAATTGTATTTCACTCACATCTAGCAATACCACCTTTATTGCTAATTAGACTTCCTGTTCTGCTATAAATCCTTCAATCTGCAATATACAATTGCTGGTTTACTGAAGTGTTTCTTGCGACACCTCTTCAGCTATTCCTTGTACCCTGAAATTCCTTGTGCTTCCTTCTAACTACAGCTGTGTCTATCCTACGAGGAATCTCGGACTCCTTCCACTGCAGCCTACTGAGCAGCCTCCTGTTGACGTCATCCCCGCTAGCCGGATCTCGCTGCCTAGTCTCTCCACGCAGATTCTCTCTGTCCTGTGCAGCTCTAACTGTGTTACCAAACCGGAACCATCCTTGGGCCACAGTGTCCATGGATTTTATTGTCGAACTCCCTAAATCACCGGGATGTACCGTCATCTTTGTGGTCGTTGATCTTTTTTCTAAGATGGCCCATTTTATTACGACGACTTCTCTCCCCTCTGCTCAGAAAACGGCCGACTTATTCTTGAGGGAAGTGATTAATTTGCATGGTCTCCCTACAACTGTGCTCAGCGACAGAGGATCACAATTCACATCTAAATTCTGGAAGTTTCTTTTTTTTTAATTTTTTTTTATTTTAAAGAAAAAAAAACCATACAAAATTAAATATACATACACAATAAACATGAATCACCATAATTGCTATAATTAACGGATCTATTCATTAAATAAAAAAATGGAAAAAAACAGAATCCTTTTATCTTTGTTCTCCCTCCATTGCCCCTTCCACTGGGGGAGATGGAGAATCCCTTATTCATTTTTCCCAAATAACCTTTGCTTCCGTGGGGATTTCATACTTGCTGGTATATAAATAAAAATATTCCTCATTTAACAAATTTTCATTAACTTTTCTAACCCATTCGTCTTTTGTAGGAACTTCTGCTGTTTTCCATTTGCTTATAATTAAACTCTTTGCGCTGTTAAGCATGATTTGGTAAAGATATCTTCTGGGTGTATTACTTTTAAAATCAAAATTATTTAATATTGCTGTAAGGAAGTTATTTAATTTCTTCCTATCTTCTTTATTATCTACTGTTTGTAATAATTTGGCCCAAAAAAGTCTTGATTTTTGGGCAGAACCACAGGATATGAGATAATGAGCCTCTGTCCCCACATAGTCTCCAGCAACTATCTTGGGTGTGCGGATAGATTTTCTTAATTCTAGTGGGGGTAAGATACCATCTAGTTAAAATCTTTAAATTTTGTTCCAACATTCTAGCTGATATAGAAGATTTAGCTGTACTATGAAAAATATTTGTCCAAGTCTTAATATTAATATCCAGATTTAATTCCATTTGCTAGTTTTTAGTGTATGGAGGAGGGAGATCTCAGTTATTTTGTAAAATACCATATGCCTTAGAAAGAGTGTGTTTTATATTCACCTTTGAATTACAGAGATTCTCCAATTTTGTTAAGGGCCTAAATATCTTATCCTTTTCTTTAATAGTTAAAAGGTAATGATGTACTTGTGAGAACGTATACCAATCGCTGACTCCAACCATTCCCTTTACCTGTAAATCATTCTGGGTCATTAGCTTCCCCTTTTCTAATAGATCTATTATTCGATATTTGTTATCTTTTTTGTCTCCTTTAAATTGTCCCGCCTGGAATGCCTTATTCTCAACTAGAGCTAATAAAGGGGATGGTATAGATGAGATTCCCTCTTTTTTCCTTATCAATTTATCCCATATCTTAAAATTTTCTTCCAGAATACTATATTTCTCTATCTGTATAGATCTATCCCTAGGTTTTATCCAACATTGGTTACATATCTCACTCCTATCTATAAGAGCTACTTCTATTTCACCCAAAGTTTCATATCCTTTTTAGTATGCCACTCTATTACCCTTTGCAGCATGGATGCTTGACTATACATTCCTAAATTGGATAAACCCATACCCCCCGCTTGTCTTTTCCTAAACATAGTCGTTATCCCTATTCTTGGATGAATTTTACCCCAAACATAATTATTAATCATTCTTTGAAGTTCTTCCAGATATCTAATTGGGAGATGTATAGGGAGAGCCTGTAAAAAGTACAAGAATCTTGGTAAAACATTCATCTGAACGATGTTTATCCTCCCTATCCATGATATCCTTTTGGGGTACCATGACAATAGTTCCTTTGTTATAATTTTTTTAAAATTTACATAATTAAGGTCATATATTTTACTTATTGATTTAGACAGGTGTATTCCTAAATATTTAAGTACTTCCATCCTTTTAAAAGGTGAAACCCTAGTTATAGTATCTTGCATCTTTGCATCCATTCCCACATACATTATTTCTGACTTGCTCACGTTTGCTAAAAAATTAGACATTGATCCAAATACCTTCAATTCGTCTAGCAGGGCTGCAATCGATGTTTCGGGTTCGGACAGGGACAAGAGGATATCGTCCGTGAATAAAGAAGCTTTATACTCCGTATCTCCTACGGTAATCCCTCTGATGTATATATTTTGTCTGATTCGGGCTGCTAAAATTTCTATAGTTAACGTAAATAAAGTTGGTGTTAATGGGCACCCTTGCCTTGTCCCATTTCGTATCATAAAGCTATCAGAGGTTCTCCCATTTATTTTTATCCTTGCTGATGGATCTGAGTATAGGGCCATTATTCTCTTAATCGTTAACTGATTGAAACCAAACAGCCTTAGCGTATTTTCCAAGAAGGACCACTTAACCCGGTGAAACGCTTTTTCGGCGTCCACCGAAATGAACGCCGATGGGATCTTATTTATTTGGACAAATTCTAATAAATGTATATTCTTAATGATATTATCTCTCGCTTCCCTATTCTGAACGAAGCCTACTTGATCCAAATGTATAATTTGTTCCAGAATATACTTTAAGCGATTGGCCATAATCTTAGCATAGATTTTTAAATCCAAATTTAGCAATGAAATAGGTCTAAAGTTTTCACTCCCTCCTTGCTCTTGCCTATCTTAGGAATTATAATTATACTAGCCTCCTGCATTTCTGTAGAGAACTTCTTTCCTTCATCTATTGAAATGTATAATTTCCATAAAAATGGAGATAAAATATCTTTATAATATTTATAATATAGGGCTGAAAACCCGTCCGGGCCGGGGGCTTTCCCTTCTGTTAAACCCTCTATAGCCTCATGGATTTCCTGAAGGCTTATTGGTTCATCTAATTTTTGATTTTCTTCTTCTGTTACCTTATTTAAACTAAGTTTATTCGTATAGGTTCTCCAATCTGATTCCATACTTCTTTGAGAATCTAAATTGTATAGGGATTGGTAAAAATTTACAAATTGTGTACTAATCTCCTTTTGATTCTTACAATTTTTTTTACTGTCATTCTTTATTTTATAAATCCCATTACTTATTTCTTTTTTCTTAATAGTTCTGGCTAATAATTTGCCATTTTTATCCCCTTCCGTATAAAATTTGCGTTTTAGCCATATTGCTTTTCTTTTATTAATACTCGACCAGTATTCCTGAATAGACCTTCTTTCTTTCTCTAATTCCTCTAAAATATTTTTATTTTCTGGGGATTGTTTATGGCTCTTCTCCAGGAAATATATCTTATTCATTGTTTCCCGAAACTGACTTTCTCTTATCTTATTTTGGGTATTTCTTAATTTAATTAATTCTCCCCGCATAACGCATTTATGTGTGTCCCAGAAAATTGAGGATGAAATATCATCTGTATTGTTAATGTTAAAGTATTCTATTAGTAATCCAGCTATTTTATCCTTATCTTCTTGTTTCTTTAATATAACATCATCTAGTCTCCAATTAAACTGTTTATCCTCCTGGGAGCCCCAATTTAACTTCAAACTTACCGGGGCATGATCTGACCAGGTCATTGGAAAGATCTTAATTCCCACTGTCCTAGTTAACCCATTTAAATCCAAGCAAAAATAATCTAATCTTGAATAAGATAGGTGTGGGTGAGAAAAAAAAGTATAATCTCTTTGATCCGGGTGAAGTAATCTCCATGTATCTTGTAGAGCAAGCTGGTCTAAAGACTTATTAACTTGTTTTATAATATATTTTGGCGTAGAGGATTTTTTTTTGAGTTGTCTAAATTTGGATCCAATGTCACATTGAAGTCGCCCCCCATTACTGTAATCCCCTCTTGAAAATCCAAAATGGGGTTGATAATCTTCTTAAAGAATATATTCTGCTTTATATTTGGGCCATATACATTAAATATAGTCACAGGTTCCCCCTGTAAGTTTCCTTTTATTCCTATATATCTCCCCTCTTTGTCTTTTATTTGGTCTTTTAATTGAAAATTCAATTTTTTATGGACTAGTATGCAAACTCCATTCCTCCTGGCTCTGTCCGACGCCGAATAACATAGACTATATTTTTCATTAGTGAACTTGTGTTCTTTATTTCTTCTAAAATGAGTTTCTTGAAATAATAATATATCCCCTTTCAAATTCTCCATCTCCCTCAATGCCATGGATCTCTTCTGGGGAGTATTCAGCCCTTTGGCATTTATAGAAATAAAATGTATATCAGACATTTAAAGACTCTCCAGAAGAGTAACCATAGAAACAGTCCGCTTCCCCTCCTCAACTGAAACATTGTAAATTTTAAACCATAGGTGATTCTAATAACTTCTAACATAAACAATCTAGCTCTGAGCCTAAACATTAAAAAAACAAAAAACATAAAAAAAATTAGGTCCAAGGGATAGTCTTTCCTCCCTGATGGAATTTGTTACCTTTTCTTTTATAGAAAGGGAGGAAAAAAAAAAAAAAACTTAATTACTTAGATATAGTGAAAAATTTTAAGGGAAGGTCTTGCCTTCCGGATAGAAGTGTACCCAAAACTACAAAAAAAAAAAAAAGACTTTATTAGTTAGATATAGTGAAAAATTTTAAGGCAAGGTCTTGCCTTCCGGATAAAAGTGTACCCAAAACTATAAAAAAAAACAACAAAAAAAAAACGTGTGATAATAAAAAAAAAAAAAAAAAAAAAAAAAAGGACCCCCTAACGGGATACTTAATTACTTAAATATAGTGAAAATTTAAGGGAAGGTCTTGCCTACCAAATAAGTGCATCATAGAGGGAAAAAAAAGAGCACTCGTGGTAAAAAAAATCCTGTGCCCTGTAGGCATATGAAAAAAAACTCGTGAAAAAAAAAAAAAAAAAAAAAAAAAATCCTGTGCCCTATAGGCATAAGAAAAAAAAACTCGTGAGAAAAAAAAAAAAAAGGAAAAAAGATTTTTTTTTAAAAATTCCCTATCTATAGTCCCATAAGGAGCTGTCCTCTAAAATGAGATGCAATACAGTAATGCTAAGCAATCCTGTGTGTTTCCTTCATCCAGAATAGGCCTTCTGTAATTATGATGGAGATACTGCTAGAGTATTTTGTCTTGGGAAGTCCTTCTTTTTTTTCCTGATCTCCTCCCAATGGTTCTTATTATAATCCTTGCTCGAATAGTGGCTTTGTCGTCTCTCCCCTTGTGTAGCCCTGTCGAAATCCTCAGGAACCTCTAGTTGTAATTGTAATTTAGAGTTGATTTGGTAGATATCTTCTTTCCTTTTATAATATAGATTATTTCCATCATATAAAATTATTAAACCAAAGGGGTATGTCCACTTATATCTAATGCCCTTTTCTTGCAGGGATCTAGTTAAAAATGTGAGCTCTCTTCTTTTGCTCGTTGTTGCCAGGCTCAGGTCTGCAAAGATCTGAAGATCCCGTTGTTGAAATTTAAGGGTATGTTCTTTTTTAGCAATTCTTAATATTTGTTCTTTTAGTTCGAACTCTTGTAATTTTAGAATCACATCTCTTGGCCTCCCTGTTGGGCGCTGGCTTGCTAATCTGTGAATTCTAACTATATTTATTTCTCTGTCCTGTAGATTTGGGCTGAGTGAGCTAAGAAAATTTTGTGTAAAAGATTTGAGCTCTTCTGCTTTAATCTCTTCAGGAATACCTTTTATTCTCAAATTCTCCCTTCTAGACCTATCTTCCAGGTCTGCGAGTTTATTTTGAATGTCATTAATGATATGAGATTGGGCTGATATTATTTCCTTAGCTTGGGAGAGGCTTTTATCCATTTCCTCCTGTTGTTCTTCTAATGAATTAACCCTTTGGCCCACCTCCTTCAAATCCTTTTTCAGCTCTGAGATTTCTGCAACTATGCAATCTTTTATAGACACAATATCTTCTTTAGTAGCCAATTTTCTTATCTCCTCTATGTTCATCTGAACCTCCTTGGTTGCTAGGTTATCCATATTTTTTGCCCCCGTGTTTTTAGGGCTAATATGACTCTCCATACTCAAGTTTTGAAAAAAGGGATTGTCTTTCATACTTGGGGATTTATTGTTTTTATTTACTTGATCTGTTTTAGCCGCTTTTTTTGCTGCCATCCCTCTAAAACCTTTTTCCCCTTTTATGGCCAAACCTAGCTCTTCTTTTAAATCACAAGAGTTTAGGAGGGGAACAGGGATCACTACTCTAGCAGATTCCCTGAAAAACTTCTGTATATCTGGCACTCTGTACCCCCTTATACTCGGCACCAGGACAGTATTGCCTTTATGTGTAATTATCAGGTATGATCTGTATAGATTACAGTTTGCAGTTTACAGTTTGCAGCCCCCCTTTAAAATTATTTTCTCGGTGCCTTTCCGGGTTTATTTATGGCTTTATATCAGACTTTAACCTTTATTCCCAGTGGCCCCTCTGCTTTACACACGCATACAGCCCAAATTTCGCAACAGACAGGCGCCTCTGAAACTTATATTATTGTTTACCTGGGCTGGCTCCTTGCGTCTCTCCACGTAAAAGCTGAGACCGGGATTCGTCCTCTGACTTCTGTGTATCTGAGTCTGTTTGTTATTCCTTAGCCTCAGGGGGGCTCCTTCAGGTCGCTTATGGCACCGAGTTTAAATCGGGCTGAACACCATTCAACTGCACCTCGGCGTCTCAGCGGGCACCTCTCTCCTAGGCTTCTATGCGGTCACCTCTCTCCATAGGGCTATAAGCCTGTACTCCGCTTCTGTATTTATGCCTGCAAGATTTCTCCTGGGCCACTTCGGCAGACCGCTTTTCTCTCACCACCTCCTGGGTGTCCGGTGTCTACTCCGCACCTTTGTTTCGCTAATTCCCTGGGAAGAGCATGGGAGCGCAGCCCGCGCTCTAACAATGCCGCCTGTCTTCTCCTCCACCTGGAGCCGCTGACGTCACACGCCGACCTGGCTTCCTTACAGGTAAGGCACTTGTGTTTTGAAGTCCAGTTCCTTTTTACCGTAGCTGTCCGGTGCACTTATAAGGTATAAGGGGGCATAAAATAGTAGCTCCTTACAATTTATCTAAACATTTTAACTATATCTTCATTCCGGCAGGGAGACTTTTTTTTGGAGCTTCAGGTCTCTGCTGCCATCCTCACGCATGCAGCAGACTCCACCCCCCTGGAAGTTTCTATGTTTATCCCTTGATATACGCCAACAACTATCAACCTCTTACCATCCACAAACGAATGGTCAGTGTGAGAGAACCAACCAATGGTTGGAGCAATTTTTGAGATGCTTCTGCTCCAACAAACAGGATTCTTGGGCCGCCTTCCTTCCTCAGGCGGAGTTTGCTTACAACAATACCACCAACTCTACAACTGGATTTTCTCCTTTTTACGTTATAATACATCCAAGATTTCACCCCTTACCTACACCCAAGACCCCTTGCCCTCAAGTCAATGACTTAGTTAACTCCATCAATCAAACCTTTACACTTATACAGGCTAACATTAAACAAGCACAAGCCACACAAAAAAGGTACTACGATCTTCGCCACCATCCTCATCCACCATACAAAGTAGGCCAGTTGGTCTAGTTAGCCACTAAGAATCTTCAGATGCATAATCCCTGCAAGAATTTAAACAAGCTTTTCATCTGTCCTTTTCCCATTACTGCTATCCTGAACCCTGTCACTGTGACTCTGCTTCTGCCACCAACGTACCGTATCCATCCAACATTTCATATTTCTCTTGTTAAACCGTGCAACTCCTCCTCGACTTTACCGACTCCCTCAACAGAATCTCCGCTTCCGGATTCCGAATATGAGGTCCATTCCATACTTGACTCCAGACGTTATCATGGGGAACTCCAGTATCTTGTCCATTGGTCTGTTTTTGATTCCTCAGAGGATTCCTGGGTACCTGCCGCCAGGAATTCCACCGTCGACACCCGGACAGGCCTGCTCCTTGAAACCTCTCTGTGGTTTCCTTGTGGGGGGAATGTCTCAGGAATCCACCTAACTCACAATTCCACCTTAATTGTATTTCCCTCACATCTAGCATTACCACCTTTATTGCTAATTAGACTTCCTGTTCTGCTATAAATCCTTCAATCTGCAATATATAATTGCTGGTTTATTGAAGTGTTTCTTGCGACACCTCTCCAGCTATTCCTTGTACCCTGAAATTCCTTGTGCCTATCCTACGAGGAATCACGGACTCCTTCCACTGCAGTCCACTGAGCAGCCTTCTGTTGACGTCATCCCCGCTAGCCGGATCTCGCTGCCTAGTCTCTCCATGCAGATTCTCTCTGTCCTCTGCAGCTCTAACTGTGTTACCAAACCGGAACCCCGCTCCAAGCAGTAAGCAACGCTGCTACGATACACCAGCCCTGAGACCGAACTGACCAGAACGGCTGATACCGGGAGCTATGAAGCAGGTTCCGTATAGCGCATAATTAATTACCTCTCTAAAGAAAACTCCCCTACTGTATAAAATATTAAGTTACTTTTAGTAGTTCATTTTCTGGGTATTGTTGTTGTATACTGCTCAGGCCTAACAGCCAATTTTCAGATAAATTCATATAAATTGGTTTATTCATAAGGCTATATTAATCCAAATGAATTAGTTTTTGTTTCCTTACTAGCAAGCGTACTTTTTCATTTGTAACACACTAAATGTTAAATCACTGATAAGGCTGACTGCGTTTAAGTAGTAAAGAATAGCTACTTCTGCAAATCCTTACATAATAAACCAGCCCTAAAAAACAGACATGGAGCACTCTGATGTGACCCCTCAGTTGCTTAGCCTCAACCAGCTTCTAGACAACTTGACCCAGGCATTTAGAGACTTGTAGGTGGAAAACCAGAGCCTCAAGGCCTGCCTTAGGGAAGTCTTATCCTCGAAAAACACTGGGTCTGAACCACAGGTGTCATACCTAGAAAAGTTTTCTGGTGACTGCTCCGCCTACAGACAATTTAGAAATGCCTGTCTCCTACTTTTTGAGTTAAGACCTAGAACCTATCCTACTGACAGGTCTAAGGTGCTCACTATCCTCTCCTATTTAAGAGGGGAGCCCCGGGCTTGGGCTGACTGTTTTTACGAGTCCCAGGACCCAATTCTGAATTCATTAGATGCCTTCATCAAGGCCAAGTCTAGCCTTTATGACGACCCATACCGCCAAATAACAGCTGAAAGCAAACTCAGAAGTTTGAAACAAATGAAAGCTCCTGTGGAGGAGTATATAACCCATTTCAAAATCTGGGCCAGAGACTCCCTCTGGAATGAGGTATCCCTTAAAAATCAATACCGGTTAGGTCTTTCTGAAGAGATCAAAGACAAGTTACCTAGAACTGGGATACCTGATCTACTCTCTGACCATTACTATAGACAGGAGACTTGGGAAGAGGAAACAAGAAAAGACCACCTCCAGTCTCCCTACTCGCAGAATGCTCCCGATACCGCCTACTTCTAGTTCTCCTCCGAATCAACCCATGGATATCAGTTTCTTAAGGGGTCCTCTTACTCCCCAAGAGAAGAATAGAAGGCGCAACCTTAAACTCTGCATATATAGTGCTTCGGCTGACCATATAGTCAAGGATTGTCCACTACTCCTGAAACAGAAACTAGGTAAGACACCTAACAACAAACATTGTTTGTATGCTAAAACAAAACAATTGTCTTACCTTACCTTACCATTATTCCTACAGTGGGATCATCACAGGTTCAGCAGTAACGCCATTATTGACACAGGTACTTGCGGAAACTTTAGAGATGTTGATTTGGTAAAACATAATAAAATACCTTTTCTGTTTAAAAGCACTCCATTGCCTCTCAAGGTTATTGATGGTTTTCATTTAGCTTCTGGACCAGTCTCACAACAAACCGTCCCTCTACTTACCACAATTCCCTCTGGTCATAGTGAATCTATTACATTCGATATTATTTCATCTCCCATTTATCCTATAGTTCTGGGTATCACTTGGCTTCAACTCCATCAACCCGCTTTTCACTGGGAAACTCTCACCCTTTCCTTCCCATCTCAATACTGTAACACCACATGTTTTCCTAACAACAACATTCTTGCTGTAAGTTCTTCTTCCATTCCTACACAGTATTTAGACTTTGCAGATGTATTCAATAAAGTAGAGGCCGAATCACTACCAGCTCATAGACCCTACGATTGCCCCATAGACCTGCTCCCGGGTGCAACAATTCCCTACGGCCATATATACCCGCTTTCTAGACCCGAATTACAGTTCTTAAAGAATTACATTAGTGAAAACCTCAAAAAAGGTTTTATACGCCCCTCAACATCACCCGCTGGTGCTGGTATTTTTTTTGTTAAAAACAAGGATGGGTCATTACATCCGATTACAGACTACCGGGAATTAAACAAGCGTACCAAAAAGAATAGGTACCCATTGCCTCTCATCCCAGAATTGATTGAGGTTATGTGGCGCCAAGTTCTTTACCAAGCTTGATTTAAGGGGTGCCTATAACCTTGTTAGAATAAGGGCCGGTGACGAGTGGCTGACTGCATTTAGGA
>CAJPDP010186315.1:0-10140 GCA_905336975.1 Bombina variegata variegata | reverse complement strand
TAACATTTTGTCCAACATAGGTATAGCAGTAACATGTGACCAAATTTGTGTATGAAGGTATGTTAGAGAACAAAGTGAGCTTTTATGCTTAAGATATGGTAAAGTGCAGTAAAGGGAAGAGGTAACAAAAAAGCAAGGGTATCTCTTGTCGAAATTATGTGTAGGGGGATTATTGAAATATATAAATTATAGGGCGTAACTTGACATACAGTCTAAGAATACACACAAAGATTTTAGGTACCCTATCATGTATTTACCTTTGCATCCATAAAGGCCTGATAGATCTCTCACACCTTGTCACATGGGTAGTCAAGGAAATCAGATAGGACTTCAAATGACTTGACAACTTAGTGAATATATGTTGCTGGGTGGTGGGGACATGAGCGTGTTACAAACTGTGTGTTATGAGTTTGGATGATATGGCAACCTGCTAGTGTGTATATAAGACCCAGTCCTCAGGGGATATCCATTCCAACCAGAATTGAACTGTGGACCACTGTATAGTAAGGGGGAAATCTGCACTTCATTTACATAAGCAATAGTTACATCTGCTGGTACACAGTATAGGGACAGCACTGTTCCTAATAAGACAGAAATCCTATGGTATTTTTAAATTTATAGCACAATAGGAAGAGAGATGGTCAATCTAGGTAGTATCCCAGAACCAAATAAAATGAACTCTGCAATTGGGTATATTAGAGGGTATGTGTAATACATTAATTTGCACATAACATAGGGCAAAAGTTCCCGAGGCCATGATATGAGCATCTCTAAGAGACATAAACAACAACCTCCCTGTAGGGAGAGTGCTTCAAAGTATATTAGAGCATATGAGGGTAACGAGTAGTGTGAGGCTAATGCTAATTTATCAGGCAAAGCATGCCAGTCGCCAGAAGTATCTAAATATTAACTAACAACAGGTTAGCATATGATAAACATAAAGACAATGCTATAAGATAAAATGAAACTTAACCATATATGAGAGTATAATAAAGATCAACTAGTCTCAACAGGGGAATTTCCCAGTCTTTACCAAACATGAGTTATTAGTATATATCGGCTGAAAAGTGAAGGAGAAATTGCCTCTGTATCTACCCAGGTTGCTGCCGACATTAGATTAAGAAGCTATCTTGTCCCATGGCAGATTGTCCAGAAAATGTTCTCTAACCAATGCCCCTTCTGAAGATTTGTTCTAGTCCGGTCTGGGCATAGGGAGAGGATCTGTGCCGTAATAGTTGCTCTAGAGGCCTGATGAGAGGGCTGCCCGGCAGGCATGGGAGATGTACAGAGTATGCATCACGGCTACGAGAAGGGTAAATGATATACCTTGATCTCCATGTAGGTGGATGTGGACGTCTGGAGTGAGGGTTAGATTGCGTCCGTGTCTTTCCGTGAATAGGCTTCCGTTGCTCCGGCTTCTGTGATATGGAAGATCTCAGAGGAGACTGGTTAAGTTCAGCTCCTGATGAAGCGGTCACACTTGTCTGGGCTTCAGCTTCAGTGAGAGGACTTCCGGAGGCGCCTGAGCAGATAGAGGCTGTTGGTGAGGAGCTGCATACAGTGATCAAGCCAGGCTGCTGTATCTGCTCGGCCCCAGGGTAAGTTGCATTCCGTTGCTCTGACTTCGCAAGGATTGGTGAGAGTTGGAAGCCGTCCCATTGAGATGTTTCTGGCTGCCTTGCTATCAACTGCCCGAAATCCTCCTCGCTTACCGCAAACCAGGTCTCCGGGTCATGGGGGAGATCTATATAGTACTGTGAAAGATGCGGTTCAGGACAAGCGGTCTCCTCTTCAGTTTGTCTCTGCAGAGTTTTAGTTTGGCATGGGACTGCTGCAGCTCTCAGCTCTGCTACCAGGGCTAGCTGGTAATAATCCATAAAGCGACCCAAGGCGCGTAACGCTAAAAGAATTTGATGCTCCATGCCAAAGCTGACAAAGGAAGTGTAGGAGACACTGCTTCATAAACGAGTGCGCTCGTGAGCGGTGCTGAGTAGGACAATGAAAATTTAGCTGAGGTCTTAGCCAGCTAGTAGGCCACAGAGCAGATTATGTAACAAAAAGGTGTTATCTTCGTTCGGGGCTTCTCAATCCCAGTCCTAGGACATGATATATACTTGGTGTGCAGGAGTATTGGTACCTCTGGTGCCATAAAATAGCTATTTAAAAGGTAGGTTTCAGGAGCTCTGAGGTGGCACGTCTTGAAGCTTTGGCAGTTGGCTCCGCCCCCCCTATTTTTGGAGAATTTTAATGGTAGGACTTTGGTGCAGGAGAGGTTTGTTTCTAGTGAAGAGTTGCATCTGTTTACGAACGCATCGGGGTCAGTGGGTTTTGGCACGTATTGTCAGGGGAGCTGGAGTGTGGGAGGTGGCCAGTCATTTGGAAGGAGATGGGGCTCACTAAGAATTTGGTATTCCTGGAGCTTTTCCCCTTACTGGTGGCTCTGAGGGTTTGGCACGTGAGATTGCAGAATAGGAGGGTGGTTTCTCATACTGATAATTTAGGGGTGGTATTCGCGATTAACAAGTTGACGTCTAGCTCACTGCCAGTTGTGCTCTTGCTGAGGCTGTTTGTGTTGGATTGTATGTAACTGAATTTATTTTTCCGTGCTGTTCATGTGCCAGGCTGCCTAAATGTAATTGCAGGCGCTCTTTCGCTTCCAGTGGGCATGATTTCGGGAAGCGGCACCGGAGGCTAAGGAAAAAGGAGTCAGCTGTCCGTCAGAGCTGTTGGAGTTGAAGTTTTGGAGTTGATCAAAGTGGCAAGGGGAGCGTTAGCTCAATGTACTTGGGTTGCATATGTTAGTGCATGGGGTCAGTGGCTTCAGGTTTTAAGGGAGAAAGGTGTAGAAACCTCTAGAGAAGGGTAGGCTCAGGGTTTGCTGTCATGGATCGAGGATTGGGTTGTTAGAGGCCTGTCAAAGTCTGTGGTGAGGAGGAAGGTGGCAGTATTGGGGTTTGTTTTCAAGTTGTTGGGTTAGGAAGACATAACATTTTTTGTTATTCAGTTAGCCGTGAAGGGGATTTGCAAAGGAAAAGTGTGTAGGGACAGGAGGCGGCCGGTTGTTTTTGAAATTTCTGTGAAGTTACTTGAGGCCCTGGCAGTAGTGTGCTCATCGGAATTTGAGACGATATTGTTCCGGGCAGCATTTGTGTTAGCATTTTTTGGGGCTTTCCGTATATCTGAGTTGGTGGGGGTTCATAGGAGGGATGTTGGGGGCCTGCAGGCCAGAGATGTTTCGATCAGAGATGGGGTTTTGTGGATATGGCTTAGAAAGTCGAAAACAGATCAGGAGGGGTTAGGGCGGTGGATCAGAATCGGGGAAACGTGGGGGATTTGTTGCCCGGTAGCTAATTTGTCGTAATTCTTTTGGCCTGTTGGTTTTCTTCCTCTATTTGTCCTCTATTTGTCCACAGGGACGGGTCGGCATTATCACGTTTCCAGTTTTTAGCTATTTTTCATTGGGTTTTGTTTAGGTTGGGTTACACGGCGGAGGAGTTTGGTACACATTCCTTCCAGATCAGGGCTGCCACCGAAGCCACCAGCTTGGGTTTAGGTAAGAATGTGATTAGAAGAAGAAGAATTGGCGGTTGGAAGTCTGGATGTTTTCGTTTGTATGTTAGACCGGAGTTGAAGGTTTAGAATGTTTATTTGTTTAATGTTTATTTTTTTCCTAAGGGATGGGGTCCACTTGAACGAAGTGAGTTTACATCCTTTTAATTTCAACATCAGGGAGGGGTTTTAAAGGCCTTAGCTCATGTGGGGTCTGCTCATCATTGACGTGCTGTGGCGGGGGTGCTTTTTTCTATGCTGTAAGTTAGGTAAATTGGTACCTCCCTAAAGAGGCGGGAGAGTTGTTTGGGGGATTACCTGGTGGTAAGCCGGTGGAAGGTACATCTCTGGTGGCAAGCACCTTATGTTTTTTCCTCATGTTAATATGTTTACAGGTTATTTGAATTTTATTGAATTTATAAGTTATATATTTATTAAATAATTTTAATAAATGCGGGCTGCACCCCTTACACCCATTTCTCTTGTATGTTGCATTCTTTATTATGCGTAATGTATGCCTAATTTGGGGTCAATGCTCCCTGGAGGAGAGCATGGACGGAGGGGATTTTTACCTCTATGCAGGCAATGGAGGAAAGTGTGGAGCCTGAGGGGATGATATGTAAGGGTGGGGGCAGAAACTGTTCCTCCTCTTGAGTTCCTGCAATCGCAAGGTAAAGTTCCCTTCCTCCCTCCCTTGTTGCTTAAAGGGACAGTACACTGTAAAATTGTTTTTCCATAAATGTATTTTAAATGACTTGTTATACCAACTGCAGGGTATAAAATATTTGAGAAATTGCATTTTCGGGTTTATTTGTGTATCTGAAGTAGAAGGTTTTGTGCTTTGAAACCACAGCCTATTACAATGGGTTGAGCTTCAGGTAATATCAGATCTCATTATGTTATCACTTTTATGTGCACAGACTTGCTTCCTTATCTTATATTTGTCTGAAACATCAAAGTTCAATACATAGAGAGAACAATGGAAAATGATCATTTTATTGCTTAACTATCCTGCAGCCCACTGAGAGTGTAATCTCTTCTGATGGCTGTGTTTACTTAGCTTTGTCCATAGCATATACTCCAGTATCAAAACTTTCAGTATAGGTGGCTATACCACAGACTAAATCAGCTATTTCAAATGCTTAAAAAGAGTAAAGGTGCTACTTGTAAACAACTTAATACACTCTAGCAAGTAAAATGGATCATTGGGAATAATTTAAAGGGAAGAATTTTTTTGGGTGAACTGTCCCTTTAAGGATTATATTCACTAGGCTATTAGTGAGGTTTTAGCTTGCTTGCCTCCAGCTGTTTAGTGCAGACATTTTGCAAGGATTTGAAGTTGGTTCTCATTTGGCCTTTAGTTCATAAGTGACGTCCCTTAGGAGTGGCCATTCTAAGTTACCCGTTAATGATAGGGGTGTTTCTGACTCTGCAGACTCTTATTCTGAGGGTAGTCTCTCTGAGTCTTAGGACCCTGCTGCTGTGGCAGAGGATGTATCCTTTAATATGAGGCTTCAGCATATTCATGACTTATTGCAGGAATTGTAATTGCTTTAGATATAGTCGATTGTCCTGCTACAGACAAATTAACCTGTCAAATAACCTGTTTTCTTGGCTTGTGTGAGAAACCTGAAATTAATGGGAGTGATTACTCCAGTTCCAACTTCAGAATTAAAATAGTGGTTTTATTCAAATCTCTTTATAGTACCAAATAAAGAGGGTACTTTTTGACCTGTTTTGGATCTCAAATTATTGAACATATTCCTGAAGGTTCCTACATTTTTCTGGGCTTCACAAAGTTCAGAAAGCTACATCTGTTACTTTAGCAGCTTGGCTTAGAACTTTAATTCACAAGGCTTATTTGGTCGTAGGGAAAACGCCCCCTGAATGCATTACTGCTCATTCCACTAGAGCAGTTGCTAGTTCTTGTGCCTTTCGTAATGAGGCTTCTATTGATTAGATTTGTAAGGCAGTTACTTTGTCGTCTTTCCACACTTTTTCTGAGGTTGCCTTTGGCAGGAATGTTCTGCAGACTGTAGTGCCTGACTATTAACCTCCTGCCTTCACTGTTTGTCCGCCCCCCCCATTTATGATGGTGCCTCAAAAACAAAATTTTTACATACCTGATAAATTAATTTCTTTCATGATGGTGAGATTCCACAAGCCCCACCCTTTCTTTTTGTTCAGGTGGCAGCAGTTCTTGTTTTGCACTTTTTGGACCGCTTTATCTTTCCTGCTTTTCTTTTTTCCTTTTCTACTTGATTTATATCTATGACTGAGGATCATGGGACGTGAGAGGGATTTAAAGCTCTGTTGGGTTGGGGTGTCTTGCCTCCTGCTAGTGGTCAGAAGAGGAATATTTCCACACATGATGACTTGTGGACTCTCACCATCATGTAAGAAATTAATTTATCAGGTAAGCATAAATTTAGTTTTTGAGGCATGAGCTGTTACTAGTATGAGGAAGATTTTGTAGTATGAATATATATATGAGTTTGTTATTGGTTTATGGGTTGTAACATGATGCAGAAAGAGGACAGAAAAATTTAAGGAAATTTAAGGAAATAGTATTTTTCCATCTACATTTGCTGATTATACAGTTCTACTGTATATAATGGTAATTTAAAATCAAAATGAAGCTTTCACAATTCGGATAGAGCACACAATTTAAACAACATTCCAATTCACTTCTATTATCTTAATATGCACAATCATTTTATAAGCACACATTATGAAGCACCAGCTCCTCCTGAGCATGTGCAAGATTCACAGTATATACGTATATCCATTTTGTGATTGGCTGATGGCTGTCACATGATGCAGTGGGATGGAAAATAAAACTAACTGAAATTTAACAGAAAAAAATCTACTTATGTGAAATTCAAACTAAGTGCTTTTGTATTTTTTGTATTTATTTTGCATTTATTGATGCTATTCTACTGTTTAGTGGTCCTTTAATGTTTCATGACGTGTCCTTTTTCTATTAATTTTATAATGTGAGATTACTTATTGATTTATTCCCTTTTGCTGTTTTTATTTGATAGGGCCTATCACTGTTAAGATACCTGCTACTCTACAGTCTCATTTACAACTCTCCGGAGCCAAGATTGATTTGAGTCCTGAAGTTGTATTACAAGATATCCAGAATAGTTCTAGAGAGGGTCAGACAACCCTAACAGGTACGTTTATCTTCCATCTGTTTTCCTGGTGCAACCTTCTGCAGATCTTCCCTATGCTTGACAGAGCTGATCATTATGGATACTGTTTTTTTTCCATTCCATTTCGGTCTCTAGACAGGATGACTGTACAGCTGTTAAGAACACATGAATTGAAGCACAACCTATACTTTAGTAATTGTTTGAAGTCATTTAGCAATTCTTAACAGGCTAAATTGGACCAAGGTTTTGATTACAAACATGGCTTCACCTCTAAGAACACATGAAAGCTTATTATTGTAACATTGTGTTCACCAAGTGCAATAACATCATATAAATGCAAATATTCCACAAATACCAAAGATTAGATGCATTTCCCTAGTAACTCCTTTCAGATGCCACATTATGAGACCTTGGATCAGATGCATGTCCCCAGCACTCCCTTTAATCAGCTAAATGCCAGACCTTTAAATAGATGTATTTGCCTTATAACTCCTTTTAGAAGCTACATAACCAAAATACAAAACGTCATAACAGATTAACGTTCCCCCATCAACCCTTTATTGAGCTAAATACCCAGAATAAACATCATGCTGAAAACATGAAACCTCAGGACAGATACCTATCATGTCAAGCCCTTTCAGAAATAAAATGCCCGAAGTCAGGTGACCTAAGTCCTTAGGAATCCCTTTAAGAAGCTCCATGCTAAAACATTTAACTTCAGCACTTGCATGACTCTAGTAACCCATTTAAGAAACTAAATTTCCAAATCTCATAGTGGTTCCATGTCTCCAGTATCCGTTTTAGGAAGCTACGTACCCAACACCTAAAATCTCATTTTTTTGTATTTATTTATTTTTATTTTAAAATGTTTATTGAGAGTAAAACAATTACATAAAGTTAACGTACAATACAAAATTAATTATATCTTTGAATCGTTTTACATCTGAATTATTAAGAGGAATATGATGGGGGGGGGGTTGGGAAGATAGGGGAATAATCAAATACGGTTACAGTAGGTACCAGGCTAAGCATATTATTCACATCAACAAAAATTTCTCATTACTCCAATACATTTTTGCAAGGGTTCAGCAAGTCTGTGCATTTTGGGAGTTGTGTGCCTTTGTTTGTAGATAAGATTCACACATAGAGAGCATTTGAGCGTATATGTCCATGTTTTTATTTTTCATGTAATAGTATTCCTCTAATGAGAGTGTGCAATGACATTCTGATTGCCACTGTTCAAGGGAGGGAATTTTATCAGATTTCCAGTTCCTGGCTAGTATGATTTTAAGGCTGTTGCTTAGAATGTGAAATAATTTTTTAGATGGAGTGGAGAGGTTATTCGGAGTTCTATTGAAGAGCCACAGACAGGGGTCAAGAGGGGTGGGTACACCTAGAATTTTGCTGCCTTCCTGCGCTATCTTGTTCCATACTCAAGATATTTTACAACATTGCCACCAGATATGGGACATGTGGCATTCAGTTGAGCCACATCTCCAACATTGAGCCGACTTAAGTTTATAACATTTTTTACATCTCTCCGGGGTTAAATACCATCTCTGTAGAATCTTTAGATTAAGTTCGATGAATTTGCAGGAGATTGAGGTTTTTTTAATGTTGGCAAAAATTTGTAAGGCGTCTGTGTAAGTGATTTTTACACCTAGTTCGGAGTTCCATCTGTCTATGTAGTATGGGAGTGATCCGTGAGGTTGTTGTGATAAAAGTGAATGTGTGATAGCGCATGTCTAGTTGGGGTGCTTTTTTGACAGACAGATTCAAAATATGTCATTGTCCTTGTCATGTTGTTTACTTGTGGGTGAGACGTAATGTAGGAGTGACACTGTCTATAGAAAAACCAGTCTTTAAAAACGAAGAACCCTGTGGTGACCAGTTCATCGACTGAAGGGGAGTATTGTTCACTTCCCATATGATAAATCTGCAAGGATCTAAGAGGTGTACCTATAAGTTTTGGAATTAGTGAGAGCCCTGGGTTAAATTCGGTGTTGTGCGTCAAAGGTGTTAGCGGGGAGAGTTTAGAGGATATATTAGGGTATTCCATCAATATTTTGTCCCATACTTTGAAAGTTTCTAATATAATTTGTGAGAGAAACTTTAAAAATTTATCTCGGTCTTTTGGTACCCAGCATAGCTGGCCAAGGTGTTGAATTTGGGTCATGTCATGTTCTAATTGAACCCATGTCTTATCGTTTAGGTTAGAGTGCCAGTCTATAATTCGCTGCAGGAAAGTAGCTTGTCTATACCTATGGAGGTCCGGGACCCCAAGTCCACCCATAGTAATGGGCAAAAGCATTATTTTTTTTCTGATTCTCGCTCTGTTATTGAACCAGATGAAGTCTAAGATGTTTGACTGTAAGGTATTCATGAAGCTTGTCGGAATTGGAATGGGCAGGGTCTGGAAAAGGTAGAGGAGCCTAGGGAGAATGTTCATTTTAATAACGTTAATTCTCCCTACCCAGGAGATATGCTTTTTTTTCCAAGAGGAAAGATCTGCGGTTATCCCCAATAGAAGAGGTTTATGGTTTAGGGTAAAAAGTAGGTCTGGGGTTGGTGTCAGGTGGATGCCCAGGTATTTGAGTGAGGTTACCTGCCAACGGAATGGGCATATTAACTTGATTGGATCTATATCTACTAAGGGGGTATTGATGTTCATAATTTCTGACTTGTTTTTGTTAATCAGAAAGTTAGACGCCGTTCCAAATTCATCTAGCTGCAGGAGTATATGGGGAATGGTGGTTAGGGGGTTTGTGATACAAAATAAGACATCGTCCGCGTATAACATAATTTTATGGGGCGTGTTTTGTATTTGTATACCTGTTATCTGGGATTGGTTGCGAATTTTGTGAGCTAGAGCTTCTATTACACAGGCAAATAAAAGTGGGGAAAGGGGGTAGCCCTGCCTGGTACCGTTTGAAATATAGAAAGGAGCTGATAGGGTGCTGTTTACACGGACTCTGGCTGTGGGGGTAGAGTACATAGCGAAAATCCGATTGATGAAATCTAGCCCCATACCCATTTTTTGGAGTACCGCTCTCAGAAACTGCCAGCCGACGCGGTCAAATGCTTTCTCCGCGTCGGTCGACAGACCCAAGAGCGGTATGTTCTTGTGAGTGGCATATTCTATTAATTGGGTGACCCTAATCGTGTTGTCTTTCGCTTCTCTAGATGGAACAAATCCAACTTGGTCTTTTCCGATTAGCTGTGGTAAAACGTGTTTAATCGTATTGCGAGAATTTTGGCGTAAATTTTTAGATCTGTATTTAAGAGGGAGATTGGTCTATAACTTTCTACATATTCAGGGTTTTTCCCGGGTTTCGGTATAATGGATATAAATGCTTCTAGGGTCCGCATGGGAAAGGGATTATCTGATGTTATTGAATTAAAAAAGGTTAATAAGTGCGGGGAAAGAAGGTCT
>CAJPDP010186144.1:0-13717 GCA_905336975.1 Bombina variegata variegata | reverse complement strand
GGGTGGGGCTAACCGGCGGCCCGGTTTTATTTATTATTGTGACATGATGTAGTTTTAATACGGTGATGCATATTAAAACTACATTATGTCACAACAATAAATAAAATCTGGGGGCAAAGTAACGGCCACTGCGCTCCTTCACGCTGTGCTGTGGCGCTGCCTGTGCTGTGCTCACACTCACTGCTTGCTCTCCACACCACACACTATATGCAGCTGCCGGCCCACCAGCTGCCGGCCCACCGGGATTTTTCCCGGTATCCCGGCGGCCCAATCCGGCCCTGTCTGGAGGGAGCAAAACACTACAAATTACAGTTAAATTGCAGGAAAAGCAGGTAAAATACTTAATGAAAGTACATTGCAAAGGTTTTTAGTTATGCATAATTAAATATTTTATGGGAAATTAAATTATAATTTTTTTGTCCCTTGAATAATTTGATACAGAATAAGATGTTCACACATATACACAATTACTTGAATTACTGTAGCTCTTGATAACTTTATTTCTGTGATTTACAGATGAAAGGGACATGAAAGTAAAAAATAAAAAAAAATTATGCTTACTTGATAATTCCATTTCTTCTTGGAAGTGAGAGTCCACAAGAGCATTAATAACCTATGGGAACTACTATTCCTGGCCACCAGGAGGAGGCAAAGACATCCCAAACAAGGCTATATATATATATTTGAAAAAACAAGTTTGAGGGATAAAGGTATTTCTACCCACAAGTAGCATTCAGACAGTTATTTCCTAAGCATTATTTGGCTTAAAGGATTACTAAATTTTCTTTTTTATTCCCACACTAAACCCACATTTAGAATTATATATATATATATATATATATTATATATAAAATTAAAGTGACCTACTGTAATCCAAAAAACGAAGCCGCATAAAGCCATATAATTTATAATATTGTTTAATGACGTCACTCTATCCCGCCCTCTAATATGAGCAGTACATGTCACAAAACATCAACCAACCAAAATGTTACTTTTTTGCATATAATTAATGTTCTATTGTGTAGTATTGCGCATGAGCAATTTCTTTTTTCCAGTAGTGCGTAAGTGTTTAATCCGTCAGAATCCCAACTCACCAATATACACAGCTGCGCATTTTTCTTTTCAATCCATATGATCGGTTATCCAGGCATTCTCATTACTTTGTGTTGGACTGCCTTACCGATATATCAATTTTCCAAACTCAGTAACGGTGCAGATAACAATATCATTAATCCTCAAATAAAATGTATTTGAAATTAACCTTGTCATATTTTTTTAATTTTTATTTTTGATAACTCATGAATTTATTGTGATATTTTAATAGTGAATTTACATAGCCTGTAAATCTTCTTAGATTTTTAATATTTTTATTTAAAAAAAAAAAAAAATTTTTTTTGAAAATTTTAAAGAGGAACTTGGACAGCACCACATAGCATTACACAATAGCAATCATCATAGTGCATATTAAAGGCAACAATATACCGTCTTATCAACGTACTTGAATCTGCTTTGAGTCCAAAAGTCTTGTCTTGAGCCATGTGAAGCAGCCAAGCCTCATATATTACATTTAAATAAACAAAACAACAAATAACATAAAACAATAACAATTAACAGCAACTAATATTAATGAGACTAAAGGCGTAGTAGCGCTGGGTAAATCAGCATGTATCAAAGAGCGTACTTGAGGCCCTGACAGCACAATAAATGAGGTACTTATTAACACTAATGTAGGCTTCATCTTACAGTCAAGTGTTTTCATGCATGCTCAGGCCTTCCAAGTAAGTTGGTAATATATGAGGACAATAATCTGGGAGATAAATAGCTGTAGTGGTGCCAACAGTTAACATAAACAATGCAAATGCCATTGCTTAAATAAATATGCTTCGGGGGATGAGCGTGGTCTCAAAACTCAGGTCTACTCATTCAAGTAGCAACCCGTCCAGTAAGTCAGTCATGGTCCGTCAAGCGTCAGGTTCAGATCCCGGTAGGCACCAGCAACCATGTAGGTTTTCATTGAGCATAAACATAGAATGTTGAAAGGGGCGTAGCAGTTTTTCCCTTAGACTTCCCGGCAAGTATAGTAGGTATGGTTCCCACTTGTTTATGAATAGTTTTATTCTAGCATCACGATTACCCTGTGTGTCCACGTGTTCTGTCAGAAACTGCTGGTATAGTGCGTGAGTTAGTTTTTTGAAAGGGGGTTCCCTATTCTTTGCCCAGTATTGCAAAATTAGTTTCCTGGCCATTAGCACAACTAGATTAAGAAATTTTTGGTGGTTAGAGGGTAGGGAGTTGTCCTGAAAGAAGAGTATGTTTGCTGCAGTTAGTGTTATGTCAGTTTTAAGTATTTTTGACAACCAAAATGTAACTTTGCCCCAGAACCTCTGCATCTTAGGACAATCCCAGACCAGGTGTATCAAATCTGGGGTAGGGACCGAACACTTGGAACACTCATTCAGTGCATCTCGAACCCATTTAGATCGGATTTTGGGTGTTATGTAAGCCTGATGCAGAAATTTTACTTGTGTTTCGCGTAAGCTCGAGGACAGAGTAGCTGCTCTGACTGCTGATATACTATGTGTGATGTGTTCTTGTGTAACCTCCGGAATCCTCTGTCCCTGCCATTTAGATATAATGTCCTGCATTGTTTGTGACTCATTATGTGCTACTATTAGCTTATAGATGGGTGTAATGTAGTGCGTTCCTTGGGAAGCCAGGTTACAGAGAGCAGCAATCTTGGTTATGTCCAATGATGCTAGGCCCTCAGTCAGGAGGCTCTGAACATAATGCAGACTTTGGAAATAAGCAAATCTGTGCGTGTTAGGGAGGGTGTATTGTGCTTGGAGGTCAGAGAAAGGGAGCATCTGATGCGTTGTAGGATTAATCAACTGCGCTACCATTGTTAGTCCCTGACGTTCCCAAAGTTTAAAGACAGTTGTAGTATACCCTGGGATAAAGTTAGGGTTGCCTTGAAGAGGTAGGTATTTGCTAAATACAAACTCCATCCCCCATGTTTTGCAAAGCTTGGCCCAAGCCCTTAATGGGTCTCTGAAAAGTATGTTCTGTTTTATGTGTGGAGGGAGGGATGATAACGGGGTGTGTGGCAGAAAAGCAGGATGTATGGGCGTTAATAATTCACATTCCACTGGGGGGCAAAAATAGTCTGATTGGGCCAACCATCCCACTATCACTTTGATCAAAGATGCCCAGTTATACCATCTGAGGTTGGGAAGACCCAGTCCACCGGAAGTAATTGGCATTGCTAAGTGAAGCCTGTTAATCTTTGGCTTCCCATATTGCCAGACGAACGTACCAAACAAGGTTGCCAAGTTGTTTAGGTCTCGCTTTGTCAGCAGGATAGGGAGTATCTGCAGGGGATAAAGCAATTTTGGTAGAATAATCATCTTTAAAAGTTGAATTCTGCCCGTGAGGGATAAGGGCAGGTGTCTCCATCCTTTCACTTGATTTTGAATGAGGATTATAGTTTTACCTATGTTTAGGTGGTACAGTTTATTTGTATCAGTGTCTAAGTGAATTCCTAAGTATGTGAAGGTGCCCGTAGTGACTTTCAAATTAGTGCCTTGTAGTTGGGTTCTTTTGGTATTAAGTAGCCATGTTAATTCAGACTTGTCTATGCTTATTTTGTAACCTGAAACTTCACCGAATTTATCTAGCATATGTAACAGTTTGGGTACGTTAGTGTGTGGGTTGGGGACATATAGAAGAAGATCGTCAGCATAAAGGGATAGGTGTAAAGTTTGTCTATGGATTTTTAAGCCTTCGCTATGCTGGCGGATATAACATGCTAGAGGTTCTATTGCTAGATTGAAGAGTAACGGGGACAGGGGGCACCCCTGCCTGGTTCCTCTGCCCAAGAGGAATGGGGGGGATACATGACCATTAATGATTATGGAAGCTGAGGGAGATGTATATAATTGTTGGAGCGCGTTGAGAAAGTTTCCAGATATGCCAAACTTCTCTAAGGAGGTATAAAGATGATCCCACTCTATTCTATCAAACGCCTTCTTGGCGTCAATGGCGAGAAGGCATGCATCAACACTAGGTCTCTGAGGGTCAGTATAATATGAATTATTGTAGTGGGATATAACAGCAAGTGTTTTCCTAATATTGATTACTGAGGTACAGTGTTTAATGAAACCAGTCTGGTCCGGTTGTATTAAGTTTGGTATAATTTCCGCCAATCTATCCGCCAAAATTTTTGTAAATAATGTGTTCGCTGTTGAGCAGAGAAATTGGTCTGTATGAGGAGGGTAGTGTATGGTCTCTATTTGGTTTTGGGAGTATGCAAATATTTGCATCTGTAAATCTTGCATCCGGTGTGGATTTTCCCAATAAATAGCTAGTATAAGTGGTGGCTAATATTTGGACTATATCGGTGCTAAGAATCTTATAGTACTCAATAGGGAGGGAATACGGACCTGTAGCTTTCCCTATTCTTGAATTACCAATGGCACGTAGTACCTCTTGTACATGTATGGGAGAATTAAGACTGTCTCTTTGAGTTTCAGACATCCGGGGTACCGTGACATTGTGCCAAAACATATGTTTGTCTTCTTCTTTTATGTTTTGTCTAGTGTACAGGGATTTATAATAGGCTGTGAATACTTTCATTATATCCTTAGTGTCCGTCTTAAGGTGCGCTCCCGATTTAATTGCAGTTATAATGGTTTTAGGCGTGTGAAGTTTCACTAGATTTGCTAAAAGTTTGCCAGCTTTGTTGCCATGGCGGTAGAACCTACCCTGTCTATGCAGATTAAACTTGTGGTCAAGAATTTGCAAGTGTGTGTCTCTCTCTTTCTTAGCATCATAGTATTTCTGGCGATTTGTTTCTGTAGGGTTACTCAAGTAAGTGTTATAGGCATTGGTCAGGTCAGAGAGAAGTTGTGTAGTAACTTTCTTTTGAGATTTAATGTGATGGGCTGTGTATGCTGTAACCTTACCCCTGATCACTGCCTTGGAGGCGTGCCAGAACAAGTCAGGATTGACTCGGTGTTATTCATTGTCAAAAGTGTATTCTAGACAGTAGGCCTTCAGTTGCTGTCTAAAATCTGCATTGGTATACAAGTAGGAGGGAAGTCTCCAAGTCTTGTGAGGAGGTTTTATTATAAGAGGTTGGAGCGTCAGTCTTATGGGGGCGTGGTCTGATATTGTGATTGGGAGGATAGATGTATCCAATATATTGGGGGTGATTTGAGGGGAGGTAAGGAAATAGTCAATACGAGAAAAAGTGTGGTGCGTCTTAGAGACACAAGTATAATCCCTTTGATCTGGATGTTGAGATCTCCAAAGGTCCCTAGTCCATCCCTGAACATAGATATGATTTGTGTTTCCTTTATGTGTTTGGGATGGGTTCCCCTCTTTGTGTTGAAGTGAGATGCGTCAAAGAATCTGTCCAATGGGTAGGCCTGCGCCATATTAAAATCCCCTCCCACTATTACTGGTGAATCGGAGTGCTGAGCAATTAGTGATTGTAGAGATGACCAGAAAGTCTGGTCAGAGTGATTTGGACCATAAACATTACATAATTGGAAAATGTGTGTGTCGATATGTAGGGAGGTAAAGATATAGCATCCTTGTTTATCAATTTTTGTATTGGAGAAAGTCACTGGTAGTTGTTTGCGTATTAGAATTGCCACTCCACACTTTCTTCCCTCTGATGGGGAGTATAAAATTTGCCCTACCCATCTAATTTTTAATTTTTCATGTTCTTCTGCTGTGAGATGCGTTTCCTGCAGTAATGCAATGTCCGCATGTATTGAATTAAGGTATTGAAGGATTTTACTCCTCTTGGCTGGAGAAGTTATTCCTCCCTCATTCCAAGACACCACATTAAGTATCCCGGTCATGTGATTAGCTGGTGGAGAGATAAGGGCAGCGGACATGTGTGTTGATGAGGGAGTAGGCTAACATCAAATACAGAGATCTGAAGGCTTCTGGGCAGGGTGCCAAGAAAAAGGGAATAAGGAAATAAGGTGTTGTAGTATATACGGCCTAGTGTGTGGTGTAATGAAAGAAAGGACTTACGGACATCACTGGTAAAGGGTGGCTGATATAAGATACTTGTCATTGGTTTAAATGTCAGTCTCCAGTCAACCCATCCGCCGAGCATGGTCACATTGCTCCCTGCTAGAAAGAATGGTTAATACATATGACATTTTTAAGACATATAAGCAGGAGGTATTTCTGATGCAACAAATTACAAAGGTTAGTCACTACATGGTAACACAAAAATAGCAAATAGGTCTTGGTATTAGTTGGGCAGAGCATATAAACAATACCGAAAATACAAAAAAGTATGAAAAAATATGGAGGAGAAACAAAATAAACAGCAGCTTTAAATAACTTGTTTCCCAATGGAGTAAAGGCCTTAGGAGTAAGGTGGCAATCTCCCGGCAAGTCCCACTCATGGGGCGGAACAGTGTCCTGAAGAATGGCTTTCCTGAGGATAATAATAACACTGAGGAAGAGGTCGTCGGCTATTAAAGCGACCTGTGTCATGTGACACTTATGTCCAGAACCCCTCATCCTGAAAAGTCTTGCAATGTCTTGAGACGTGACAAGCCCTATGAGGCAGCTTGCTGTTTTTCCGTATCCAGGTAAGATTTCAATTCTTTAGGGGAGCGGAAGAACTTGACGCCTTTGGGGGTTTGTAGCCTAAGTTTGGCGGGGTATAGGAGGGCAACCTGTCTGCCCTCCTCATATAAGTGAGAGCAATAGGGGGCAAATTCTTTGCACATTTTGGATACTTCCGCTGAGAAGTCCTGAAATAGCAAAAGTTTTTTCCCCTCAAAGAGAACATCTGCATTTTGCGACCTGTAGGCTCTTAGCAAGGTGAGTTTTTCTTGGTAGTTTAAGCATTTGAATATGACTTGACGAGGTCTGGCGGATGTGGTAGTGGAGAGGCCGTTGTCGGGACCAATACGGTGGGCTCTTTCCACATCCAGTGGGAGATGGTCTGGATCTATGCCCAAGAGCCTAGGAAATGTTAATGCTGTGAACTCCAATAAATCTTTATTCTTGATATTTTCTGGAATTCCAATTATACGGAGGTTATTGCGTCTGCTATGGTTCTCAAGGTCTTCTACCTTATCTTGTAGAGCTTGATTTTGACGTAATAGTTGTCTGAGAGAGGTAGAAGTATCATTTTGACGATCCTCCATGTCTTAAATCCTCTGTTCTGCCTGATATATCCTTGTTGAAAATTGGCGCACTTCGCTGGTTAAATTGTCCATGCATGCTTGAAGAGACTCCATCTTAGGCAGGAAAAAAGTTTTTAATTCTTGAAGTAGGTTTGAAGATTCACCGGTAGTTAAGTGTGAAGAGCTTGGAGAGGGAGGGTTTTCAATCTGTGTCTCTGTAGTGTGTCGCTGCATCCTGTCTGTTTGCTTGGACTTTGAAGTCATCTTGCCCTCCAATGTATGAGAGAGAGGCTTGAAGTATTTATCAACCTTCATATGAAGTACAGAGATTTATGAAAATATAGTAACAAAGTTCAGATGAATATTTAGTTTTATAAATTTATGCCACTAGGCGGCGCTGTTGGGTTAAAGTTGGAGGGTGCTTGAAGAAATGTATGAAAGGAGGACTGTAGTTTTATGGGAAGCTATGGCAAACTTAGCAAATTATGGTGTGGCCAAGTGTTGCAGGCCTCATGTATAACTCATCAGCACTTCATATTCTGAATCTTCCTCAAATGTAAAAAAAGGCTTGATTATGTTTTAAGACAGCTCCTGAAATATTGTATGGATTGTCTCAATACTGTGGTATTGGTTAATGTGAGAAATCAAGTCCCCAAAGTTTCAGCAAGTTTGTGTTGTGGCACTCAGTAATGCAGTTTTAAGCAAAGCAGGCAAACAAGGCTAGTACTTCCTATGCTTTCTGTTTTCCTTTTATATCAGCCGGTTATAGCTGCACATGTAAGCAAATGGCAGCGAGGATATAAGTATAGATTTAAACCAACATGTCCCTCCTATGTTTCCTGCAATGTCCTGGACTGCCCAGTATATTTAGTGAAAGTCCTATATGGGCGTGTGTGATCCCCTTAAGGTGCTTATTGCACTGATGCCTTAACGGCCTCCTGCAGCCGTTGTCAGAGTGGCTATTGCAGCCTGTCTCATGCGGTACCGGTGTGTGTGCTCGGACCCCCTTGTAGTCTTCCTTGATGCCGGTACAATCTTTAGGCTCCGTCTGAGGCAAAGCACTTAGTCGGACAGGGAGGGCCCCTCCAAGATGGAGCCCGCGTGTTATAATTTGCGCAGCGTGGCGCAATACCAATTACCTCCCGGGGTAAGGGCGATCTTCGGCCCTTCACAGCTCCTTAGCCAGTTGGGATTCCCAGGGTAATAGCCCAACAAGGCAGCGTTGTGGGGAAGGCGGCTGGCAGCTAAATATATAGATTTTAAACAGACAGAGTTACGGAGCTCCTTTCCTTTGCTGTCAGCCGCCAGCTCCGCCCACCGGAAGTCCATCAGATTTTAATATTTCTTTATGTAATTTTTTTTTTTAAAAGATCGTTTATGGTTATCAAAATATTTATTTTTATCTTCATTATATTGTAAGTGCCCTATAGCTATAATCTCTATAGCTATATTATAGCTGTCTTATAGCTATAATATTATAAAACGAACAAGGAAAAATAGGATGCGCTGAGACAAAAAAGTCACTTAATAAACAAAGTTTATTGGATGAATCCAATAGTATGCTGGTACAAATGTGGGTCACAGTCAGAGAGGCCTGACACGTTTCATGCATGCGCTTCTTCGGAGAGAACTCCAACAGACTTGAATATCCACTGATTGACTATTTTCCCAGCATTTACTTATATTCATTGGGACTTTGGTATCGATCTCGTGTGTATACTTGTAGAGATCAAGGGTTACACAGACTGAGCACTTTCTTTTTGTGTCTTTGTATAATATTATAAATAATGATTAGCTGTTCATATAAACTTTGTTTTTATTGCTCGTTAATTCTAGAGAGATTCTCTAAGCTCAGGCACGCAAAGAACTTACCTGAAAAGCGCATCCAAATCTTCCACTAACCGATCGATAGAGCGGGTCTATTGCTTCCAGGACAGATCTGAAGAGAGTGACGTAATCAATGACGTTGGGGCATATTGTGCAATCACATATCGGTTAACAGTCGCTATCTTGGAAGCTGGGTTCTCAGCACAGATTGGAAAAACAAAACAGCAAGCAACAGAGTGGGTTTGGAAAAGATAAAAAATTCATGGACGGGGGGTGGAGCCAAGCCATGCTGGATCATGGCCGCACACTAGGAGCGCTCCGTGTTAGCCTTCTCTCTCACCTTAATGCCTAGTGGACGTGGACGGATCCGGACATGAGCCTGAGTATAGATTTGGGCCCCTGAGGTTACTGCACTGTGCCATCCCCTTTCCGACGTCTCCCAGCACCTTCTCTAAGCGGAGCAGCCTGTGAACTCACGGAACGCCGCCATCTTACCTGGGTTGGAGCAGCGGTACCTCCTATCTACTTGCCCGGTTCTCGGGCTGGGATCTTAATTCGGGAGCCTTCCGCTCCAAGGCAGCAGCCATTCCCTTGAGGCCACTGGCCGAGGACTGCTGATTGAGGGGGCGGCAGAACCATCAGAGCCGTCTAGACGAGTCTCACCCACGTGGCTGTCTTACACATGCTCCTTCTCCATCTGCCACAAGCAGTGAGCTAACGCACGGAGACAGTCACCGGGGCTACCTCTGTGACCAAGACTTTTCAGGTACACTTAAGCCAGGGCTGCTGGCAAATTAAAATGTCTTTACATTAACAGCTGCACAACTGAGGAGGGCCCGGGAGGCCTCAATTTGGTAACTGCAGGTATTGAAGCTAACCACTCACAATAAAACCATACACTGAGGAAATTTATACTTCTGAGGGGTCACACACCACAAAGCTCCATATTATAATAGCAGGGCAGCCAACTTCATCCCTCCTGTCACTCCCTGTCCTCCAGGGGACCAATTTTAGCACTCACATAGAATGACAGGATACCTAGAAGGGGAAACAGAGGTGCCAACATAGAACAGTATTGTCTGAACAACAGAAATAGAAGATAATACGGAGCCTCTATTATATCTTCTCACCAGATGTAAAGGCACAACCGGAGTGCCGCGCAGGACAGTACTGGACCTTTTCAGTCGCCCGTAAGACAACAAAGGCAACGTCTGGACACGTGACAAGAAGGCAGGTCGCAAACGGACCAATAAGGAGATCCCAAATGAGCCGGAGATGAGTCCTTGATATACAAACAGGAGCACGAACAGTGTAAAAAGTACAATCTTTTATTCGTACAAACAATAGCGACGCCTTTCTCAGCATACAATCTCGCTGTTTCATCAGGCTACATACACTGCAATAAGACGTGCTCTTTGATAAAGCGTTAGTGAACCAATCAGGAGTCAAGCCGCAGACAACTCCAACTATGATGTCAGGATGACATTTACGGACGCCAGCCGCCCCTGATTGCAAAAGTAACAAGTATATAGATAAAATATGCAAATACAATAAATGTGACATTATAAAGTTTAGAATATGTATATGCACATCATAACAGATGCTAAAAAATTAGAAACAGACATTAAAAAATTCATAAATTGAACGTAAGACAATAAAATGGGTAAAACAAGCTGGGATATCCCTCTAGCTATAAAATGTTTATATGGAAAATAACATATGATATGTGCCAAATAAAGGCTACAGATGTAGGAAAAATGTGGTGAAGAGAGTCAAATATTGAATATGAAAAATCTAATTAAAAGACATTCTAAAATATTGCTCAATCAGCAACTCATTGGCCACATTGAGACAGATCTAAAGTCAGATACAGGGATCTAAATATATATCAGATTATGATAAAGTTGGGTACATCCGCAACTTATTCAATTGTTTAAATAAACCAAATAGATGCCACTGGTCAACATAAAAGGAAATGCAGTAGAAATCTGCTGGTGATTTTTCTTAGTTGCTGTATTGCAGACGTATATTCTTATATGCAATATGTGATGTGTATTCACAGAGTAAACACAGTCTCAAGAAATAAAACAATGTCTACCTAAGTATTGTCCGGATCAAGAGGCATAAAGATAATAGCTAGGACTCCATATCAAGTTATTAAACTATATAAATAATGTTGTTTGTAGTAGTATAAACAGATACCTTAGAGACTAATGCAAAATATATATATTTAAGTGTAATGCATATAACACTGGAGTCTATCTACCTACTCAAGGGATAGTTACTAAATGAATATATATATGTGAACCTATGGAATTGAAGACAATGGAATATGGCACTTAAAATTACCTCAACAGAGTAGGTCACACAAACCGCCCGCATCAAAGCAAACTAAATCAAATTATTTTAATTTAAATAGGGTGGGAAAAGTAAGGGCCCTACACATAGCCCCAATAAACACATAATGAGGTCAAAAGGAGAGCGGATAAGGGTGGTGGTATAGTCCTCCAAAATTTGGAGGACTACCTCACTGAAACTAGAAAAATACTTCAAGATGCTGCCTATTATATTCGTCTTAGACAAGACTCCACTGATGTATATAAAACTGTACTTAAGGAGGTTATCGACGAGGCTTTTAATGAAGGAATTATTCTCAAAAAAGAGAGGGAATTTTTGGTTCCTAAAGAACCTAATGTGGCATTTTACTACCATCTTCCTAAATTGCACAAAAATTCCACCTGCCCTCCTGGCCGACCAATCATTGCCGGTATAGGTAGTCTCACTGACAATGTTTCTACCTATGTAGACCACTTTTTACAAAAATACGTGGTAAGTCTAGAGTCATATATTCAAGACTCATCTGATCTTATTGAGAAATTAGAATGTCATACGATCACTTCCGATTGCCTCTGGATCACTTGTGATGTCCAGGCACTATACTCCAATATACAACATAATTTGGGTATAGCAGCCATAACACATTATCTCACACAAGATCCTTACTTACCGTCTAAACAATGTGATTTTTAAATATCGTTAATCTCATTTATATTAAGTCACAACTATTTCCTTTTTCAGGATGACTTTTATTTACAGATAAAAGTAACGGCGATGGGTACCAGGTTCGCCCCGAGCTATGCCAATTTATTTATGGACCTCTAGAAGAAGAGTATATATATATATATATATATATGGCTCAACGTACGGGGCGAACCTGGTACTCTATGGTCGCTATATAGACGACCTTATCTTCATTTGGAGAGGGGACATTACATCTGCTACTCTCGTTATTGACCATCTGAATTCTAACAATAAGGGCATTTCCTTCACCAGCATTATAGACCCTAAGAAAGTTAGTTTTCTTGACCTTAATTTGGAATTTTCCAATAGTAAAATCATTAGTACTACCCACTTCAAATCGGTAGATTGTAACAGTTATTTAGACTTCACTAGCAACCACTATTCACCGTGGAAACGCAATGTCCCTTATGGACAATTTAAGCGTGTGCATCGTAATTGCAGTTCTCTTGCCGACTACGACCAACAAAGTGGGATTTTGAAAGAAAGATTTTTAGAGAAGAAATATCCCCCTTATATTATCGATAAGGGATACAATAGAGCTAGGTCGTATGATAGAAATAAATATATTGAGAAAACCAAAAGAACTTTAGATCCAATTGATAATGTACCACTGTTTATTACTCAATTTAACAGTAACTATCAACTTATTAAGAATGTTCTTAATAAACATTGGAAGATTTTGACGAAAGATCCGATTTTAGGTGGCTTGATAGGCAATACACTGAAGATCGTGTACAAAAGGGCACCTAACCTTAAAACGATCTTGGCTCCTAGTAAGATCGTTAGGAATAAAAAGACTGTCCTTTCTACTGCCCGTAAGATTGAACATCAACAAAATACGAATGGTAGTTTCAAATGCAATGTGAAGAGATGTAAACTATGTGACCATCTATCACATAGAAAGAGTTTTTCTTCGACCATCACAGGTTGTAAATATTCTATCATAGGCCATATATCATGTTCATCTAAATATGTGGTCTATCTTTTGACTTGTGTTTGCGGGATACAATACGTTTGGCGTACCTGTAGAAGATTGAGTATCAGGTGGTCTGAACACCAACGTAATATTAAGAAGAATCTTAAAAACAATAGTGTTCCAAGACATTGTAATATGAAACATCCCGGAAGATCCAATTGTTTGACTATACTACCTATTGAATTTGTTCCTAAATCCCACCTATATAATCGGTTCTTTAGGTTGCGTCAGCGTGAGACCTACTGGATTCACATGCTCAAAAGCATGCATCCTAATGGACTCAATTTGAATATAGATTTGACAGCTTTTGTTTGACCTCATTATGTGTTTATTGGGGCTATGTGTAGGGCCATTACTTTTCCCACCCTATTTAAATTAAAATAATTTGGTTTAGTTTGCTTTGATGGGGGCGGTTTGTGTGACCTACTCTGTTGAGGTAATTTTAAGTGCCATATTCCATTGTCTTTGTCTTTATTTTGAGTATTATTTGTATGCACACATTTTTGTATATGGTCGACTTATCTGTTGTGTGTATCCATCATATTATAGTATTGACAGGTAACGTTTGGTTAGCTTATGCTAGCGTATCTATTAATAGTTTCACATATATATTCATTTAGTAACTATCCCTTGAGTAGGTAGACTCCAGTGTTATATGCATTACACTTAAATA
>CAJPDP010186078.1:283-10654 GCA_905336975.1 Bombina variegata variegata | reverse complement strand
GGTTTCTCCTTTCTCTGCTTGTTTTCAGTTGAATGACTGGATATGGTAGTGAGGGGAGGAGCTATATAACAGCTTTGCTGTGGGTCCTCTTGCAACTTCCTGTTGGGAATGAGAATATCCCATAAGTAATGGATGATCAGTGGACTGGATACACTTAACAAGAGAAAATGGCCTTTGAGTGCAGAATGGTCAGATACTCTGCATTACAAATCGCACAGTATGGCTTTACCGCAATCATTATGGCCTATACCACAACAATCTATTCCTGTAGTTATGGATTTTGTGAAACTAAAAGTTTCACAAAACCCATAAAAAATATGTTGCAAAGTACACTAACACCCATAAACAACACTATTAACCCCTAAACCACCATCCCCCAGCATCACAACTAATAAATAAAGCTGTTAACCCCTAAACCGCCATCCCCCCACATCACTACTACTAAAATAAACCTATTAACCCCTAAACCGCTGTCCTCCCACAACGCTACTACTAAAATAAACCTATTAACACCTAAACTGCCGTCCCCCCACATCGTTACTACTAAAATAAACCTATAAACCCCTAAACCCTATTTCTATTTAATAAATTCTATAAATTTTTATCTTATTTCTGAATTATATGTAATTTTAGTTATTTGTTTTTTAGGTTATTCATGTTATTTTAGCATTTTTTGGCGCTCCCTACGCATATTTATATTTCTTTATATTAGGTTCTTTAGGGGGATTTATTTAGGAGCTTGTGACACAATATAAGTGTAGGCACTTTAATAACCCATTTTCATTAATAGGATTAAAAAAGACACCAGGGCCTCGGGATCCTCTGGTAATTTTATTGTCAGCAATATAATCTTTAATCGCATTGAAAAGCCCATGAGAGAAGGCAGCAACAAGGATTCCATTGTTCCAACCTATCTATACTGCAAGTGTACGGAACTCAAAGGCATACTGGGCTACAGTTCTCGTACCTTGCTGAATGGACATGAGACGTTTGGCAGCAGACCCTTTAGTCGCATTGGAAAGCCCATGAGCGAAGGCAGCAACAAGGGTTTCATTGTTCCAAGCTATCTCTACTGCAAGTGTACAGAACTCAATGGCATACTAGGCTACAGTTCTCGTACCTTGCTGAATGGACATAAGACGTTTGGCAGCAGACCCTTTACCCTTTGAAAGGAGGCCACAAATTCAAGGTAATTATATATCACATTTTTGCTAGTTTTCCACAGAGGATTAGCTTAAGCAAGAGCCATGTCAGAGAGTAATGAGATGAGAAATCCCACCTTAGCTCTGTCAGTGGGAAACACCAAAGGTAACTTCTAAAGCTATATGCCCACTTGGTTCAAATAACCTCTGCACTGGTCAAGATTGTCTTCATAATGCTGGGGTAGAGGTGCAGAACCAGTATTCCTGGTTAGATTATGTACAGCAGTGGTAACAGGAGCAAGAGCAGCCACAGGTTGTGAGGCGCTCTAAACCAAGTGCAACTTGGGATTCAGAAGGGTTTTCAGGGCTAGTGCAAATTGATCCATGCGGTGATCCTATTCCTCCATCTTAGAAAAGATGGTGGGCAAAGGTGGATTATTAGCATTGTCAGGATTCATGGCCCTTGCGTAGTGTCAGGATTCCAGGAATCAGACAGAGATGCGAAATGTTAAATAAATCACACCTTTATTGAAAAATTACAAAATTACAAAAAATAAAAACAAGTCCAAAAGCCAAATGACAAGCCAGGAGTCAAAGCCAGAGCTGCAAACAACTAGCAAAGTCAGGGTGAAACTTTGACAGCACCCTCCCCTCAACGACCCCACCCCCACTTGAGGACAAAAGACTTATCGGGGTATTGGGCACAGAAGGCATGGAGGAGGGCGGGAGTGTGAAAATCAGAGGAGAAAACCCAAGAACACTCTTTCAGACTGTAACCCCTCCAGTGAACCAAATACTGTGTGCGACATCCGGACATACGAGAGTCAATATTGCTGCTAACCTCATATTCTCCATGGTTGCTAATAGAAATAGGATGGGGATGAGGCAACACTGTGGATATGTTACTAATTATAAAAGAGATAATAAAACTATGGGCTCCATTTACTAAGTAGTGAGCAGACAAGATTCCCAGCTAGGGAACTTTTCTAATTGCATTCAGGCGAGCGAGCGAGCAACGTGAGCAGCAAGCATTGGCTGGTCCCTACATTTATTAGTACAGAAGCAAATGTTTGTGAAACCATTTGCATGAGAGATGGGTTTGCCATTTACCCTGGATAAATGACCGCTGTTTATAAATAAGTGAGCCTGATCAGGGAGGGCTTCAAAGCTACATCCACAGCTTAGTAAATGGAACCCTATATGCCAAAATATTATTATGTTGTGTTCTGATATGTATTAAAGATTACTGTGGGGTTGTAGTCACAAATGCACATTTCACTCTTAAAAATTACATGTTTTACTTCAAACCAGGATATGTCAATGATGGAAATATGATTTTTGGATGATTTAGCTGTAGTACTCAAAGGCATACTGGGCTACAGTTCTCGTACCTTGCTGAATGGACATAAGACGTTTGGCAGCAGACCCTTTAATCGCATTGGAAAGCCCATGAGAGAAGGCAGCAAAAAGGGCTTCATTGTTCCAACATATCTCTACTGCAAGTGTATAGAACTCAATGGCTTACTAGGCTACAGTTCTCGTACCTTGCTGAATGATATAAGACGTTTGGCAGCAGACCCTATACCCTTTGAAAGGAGGCCACAAATTCAGGGTAATTATATATCACAGGTTTGTTAGTCTCCCACAGAAGATTAGCCCAAGCAAGAGCCATGTCAGAAAGTAATGAGATGAGAAATCCTACCTTAGCTCTGTCAGTGGGAAACGCCAAAGATAACTTCTAAAGGTATATGCCCACTTGGTTCAAATAACCTCTGCACTGATCAGGATTGCCTTCATAACACTGGGGTAGAGGTGCAGAACCGGTACTCCTGGTTAGATTATGTACAGCAGTGGTAACAGGAGCAAGAGCAGCCACAGGTTGTGAGGCGCTCTGAACCAAGTGTGACTTGGGATTCAGAAGGGTTTTCAGGACTAGTGCAAATTGATCCATGCGGTTATCCTGTTCCTCCCTCCTGGAAATGATGGTGGGCAAAGGTGAATTATTAGCATTGTCAGGATTCATGGCCCTTGCGTAGTGTCAGGATTCCAGGAATCAGACAGAGATGTGAAATGCTAAATAAATCACACCTTTATTAAAAAATTAAAAAATTACAAAAAATAAAAACAAGTCGACAAGCCAGAAGTCAAAGCCAGAGCTGCAAACAACTAGCAAAGTCAGGGTGAAACCCTGACAGTACCCTTACCTCAACGACTCCTCCTCCATGGGAGGACAAAAACTTATCGGGGTATGGGGCACGGAAGGCATGGAGGAGGGCGGGAGTGTGAACATCAGAGGAGAAAACCCAAGAACATTCTTTCGGACCATAACCCCTCCAGTGAACCAAATATTGTATGCGACATCTGGACATACGAGAGTCAATATTGCTGCTGACCTCATATTCTTCATGGTTGTCAATAGAAATAAGATGGAACGAGGCAACACTGTGGATATGTTACTAATTATAAGGGAGATAATAAAACTAGGAGCTCCATTTGCTAAGTAGTGAGCAGACAAGATTCCCAGCTAGGGAACTTTTCTAATTGCATTCAGGCGAGCGAGCAATGCAAGCAGCAAGCATTGGCTGGTCCCCACATTTATTAATACAGAAGCAAATGTTTGTGTAACCTGTTGCATGAGAGATGGGTTTGCCAATTACCCTGGGTAAATGACCGCTGTTTATTAATAAGTGAGCCTGAGCAGCAAGGGCTTCAAAGCTACATCCACAGCTTAGTAAATGGAACCCTATATGCCAAAATATTATTATGTTGTGTTTTGATATGTATTAAAGATTATTGTGGGGTTGTAGTCACAAATTCACATTTCACTCTTTAAAATTACATGTTTTACTTCAAATCAGGAAATGTCAATGATGGAAATATGATTTTTGGATGATTTAGCTGTAGTACTAGTGCACAATTGTATCTGTCAAATGCAAGAAATCCAAAGACATCAAACTATCTGCCTCCTGCACAAATGGCAGATGAATATCATCCACTGAGGCTACTTTTGCTTTTGGGCTTTAGAAAAATCTAACAATCATTAATTACATGGGGAAAATTCTGAAAGCTTTTTATTATATGCGTATTCCAAGCTCTGTATTTCATTCAAATGTCTGCCTATCAAGGGACAGCAGGTTATGATGACTTTTAGTATGTCAACTCTTTAGTGACTGCATGTCTCACTGGAAAAAAAAATGTATTTAGGATTTGAAGAGATTCAGTCCTATTGAGAATTCTGCTGATGTCATCAATATTTTGGGAAGGCAGATCAAGTGGTTTATGAACTGCAGCAAATCCCTCTGATTGAATTACAGTCCTCATATCCAATTCACAAGCGTTTATTGTTACCTGACTGCTACAGAGATAAAAATGAATATTAGAACACTTAAAGTACATAAAAATGTATTGAAGTTCCCTAAACTGCTTCATGTTAATGGTAATTCTCAGACAACGAAGACTATACTTTAAAAAAAAAGATATTAAAATGTTATGTGATCCAAATGCATGTAATAAATCATGTATTTATACATGTACAAATATATATTTAAAATAAATATGCTAAATTAGTATGGAAAATATGAATTATAGAAGAAAGTAATTTGGCAGCTATAACTGAGTTATTTACTGATTTCTCGTATTCTAAAATTGTGGTAAATGAAGTGAAAAATGCAGCATCAGGAAGGAATAGAACTGAATGTGACAGAAGTTTTTTAAAAAAAAATATGGAATATTTCTTGCAGAAAATACATAATTGCTTCAGGTATTTGGAAGAGAACCCTTGATAAAAAGAGAAATAAAAAAAAAATATATAAATAATATTATAGTCTGATGCTGGCTGTTTGAGATATGACTTAAGCTTATTATGTTAAAACTTAGTTACATCTAATGCACTCAAGGCTTTCCTTAATAAGTAATTTTTCCTTGCAGCACTACTGTCAGAAGCATGCATCAAACTCATAACTCAAAAAAGGGAAATAAATTATCACACTTTCTATTAGATATTTATTGTGCTATGCATTATATCTGTAATTTGTATACATAGTTGAAAGGCGTATTAAATAAAATATGAGGAGTTTGAGAAATAATACTATTGCACAAATTGCTGCACTATAGTCATGTAATTAGGAACGAAGCCCCTTAGGAATGAATAGGGAGTGTGAACTGCTTGTGTAATGCCGCATCCTTCAGATTCTTGGCCAATCGGCCGCTAGCAGGGGGTGACAAACCTATTCGATCGGGCTGATTGAAGGCTGTAGCCTTAAAGGCAGCGGACAAGTTATGGAGCAGCGGTCTTTAGACAGCTGCTTCATAACTACTGTTTCCGGCGAGCCTCAAGGGGCATCCATTCGGAGCTTGATAATTCGGCCCCTTAGTATCATTGTCTGAGTATTATCATCATCTTCTTACAGACTTTTTTGTTTATATAATTAATTTGTTTATTATTTGTTATTATTTATTGGTTGCAAGTCTGCATAAGGTATACACATCTGTTATCCAATATTGTGTGTCTCTATCCAGTATTCCTATTAGGGCACATTGAGTTTGCTTTTGCTTTTATGTGTACACTAACAGGTTAATTTGTATTTGGTGTGGGTATATATATAGGACACCTCCTATGTATGGGTCATGTCTATGAGTAAGCGCCTGTAGGGGGCGCAAAATGTGTGAGACATCTGTCTGTTTGTCATCCTGTCCTTTGTCTGTGCCTAATTTTTGGACTATTTTGTCTTTTTTTTTACTTTAGTTTTTGGAATAAAGTTGGAATTTTTTTCTGAACCCCATCATGCAGTGCCTGCTATTTTCTTCTTCTCATAGTCATGTCATTGCTGAGTTTGTATATGCAATTCTGTTTTGTTATATTATTTAATTAACAAATATGGTCAAATTGGCACTACAATCCAAAAGAGTGGGAAAAACGTATCAAATAAAAATATTTCTATAAGATAAGGTGCTAATCCTCCAAAAATAACAATTAAATTACAGAAAAAAAAGAGAAAGTATGGGAGCTTACAGCACTATTTGATGTGATATTACCTACTGTTAATGATTTTAATTAATAAATAAAGGCTATGTTTTATCAGTAGGGGATAGTGCTGTAAGTCCCCATACTTTCTCTTTTTTATACTTTTAGTAAGATCCCAGAAATTATTTAAACAATTGTAATGGATATATCATTAAAATTTTTCCTGCCTATGGTGCTTTCTTTACATATTGGCAACGTTACCAAGAGTAAAATGGGAGACAAACACACAGCTCCAGCATAGCTGTTATCAGTGTCTAGACTATCTGTCAATGGTAGATACCACCACATTCACATTGTTATTTCTCATTGACTTATGATATACAATATGTCATCATGGCTAAACAGAAAATGTTAGTATATATATACTTTCATGCAGTTACAAATACATACAGAAAGAGAAGTTCTATCTCAGGAATGATCAACAGATCTACCTTGTACTATGGCAATTTACCACCTGGTAGCAACCTCTTTAAGATCAATTGTGCTATTCACAGAGAAGAAAATTTCCTGAAGTAAATCAGTCTGATCCCACCTAACAAGGGCCTAGTTTCCATTGAGTTGTTAAAGTTTGGAAACTTGCGGTCACATAAAAAATCTCCATAGGTTTTAATGGAGATAAATGTTTCTATCACCAGTTTCAGCAATTTACCACCTCAGTGGAAACTAGGCCAAGGTCAGTAACGCCCCAAGTTACCAGACAATCCCTCTCTGAACAACGAACATGACAACCCCAGATGATTGTTTCAGCCTTCTTTAAACCTGGTCAGTGAGGTGAAGCCATATACTTCTAAGTAGATTCGGCAATGATTCCACATCTGGTTTTCCCCATCACCCTTGGGAGACTTTCCCTAGAGTCATCATATAAATACATAGAGAAAGAGATGCAATCTACCAATAAGTAACAACATCTCAGTGGTTAGTTCTATGGCCTGGTTACCATCTGGGAGTATGTGCTTTTCCCAGAACAGAACTTTTCTGAAGTATATCAGTCTGATCCCGCTTAACATGTTCAGTTCAGCACCAAAATGCCAGGCAACCCCAGAAGATCATTTCGTCCTTCGCTTCATCAGTGAGGTGCAGCTATATTCAAATGAGAACATTGGGAAATGAGTCCAAGTCTGGTTTCCACCATTACCTTTAGGGAAACCTCCTAGGGTCATATTACAAATACATACATAAAGAGAAGTGCTGTGTCAGGAACCATTTACTTGTTCAGAGGAGAATTGCCCGGTGTTACAGGGCTAGATGGCCCTTGTTAGGCAGGATCAGACTGATATACTTCAGAAAAGTTCTCCTCTGTTAAAAGCACAACTGGGTTAAAAGAAGCTGCTCCCAGGTGGTAACTGGGCCATAGAATTAGCCACTGAGTGCTTTTTCATTCCTGGCAGATTACTTCTCTTTCAGTATGTATTTTTATTATAACCATGGGGAAAGTCGCCCTAAGGGTGATGGTGGAAATCCAATTGCCCAATTGCCCAATTGCCCAATGTAATTAGAGGGATATGGCTGCACCTAACTGACAAGACAAAAACAATTGTCTGGGGTTGCCATTTCCCTTGTTCAGAGGATATTTTCCTGGTATATTGGGGCTGAAATTACTTTGTTAGGCAGAATTAGACTGATATTCTTTAGAAAAGTTCTCCTCTGCAAAAAGGACCATTGGACTAAAAGAAGCTGCTCCCAGGTGGTAAACAGGCTATAGAGCAATCCACTGAGCTGTTGTTCATTCCTGGAAGATTGCTTCTCTTTCTGTATGTATTTTTGTACAGTTACAGGCATCCCATTAGGCTAGTTCAGATGAGGCAAGAGTTGTTGGCTACAAGATATTAAAATTGTCTAATTCTCCTTAAAATTGAATTTAGTACCATAAACACATTTTTTTTAAATCCTCTATTTAAATATCTTACTATAAGCTGTAGAATATAGAAATGAGAGAATAGATCTAAAATTCACTTTATATTTGAATTTATGCATAAACAATTATTTAGGAGAGATCATCTGCTTTCAAATGCAGAAGGGTTATCAGTCTGCCTCCACATCCATATTTTTTATTTAAATTAGCTGCTGGAAGCAACCTGCATATGCTGCATATGCATTGCAACATTATTCAACCCAACATTCCTGTTGGCTTGACTGAAGCTACCATGCTTGTACTACAAAACTCAATGTCACATATGCTCGTTCTATGCTCGTTCTAGTTTAAAATTTCAATAGTGCACTGTCATGTATGAGTTTGGACCTAGAAGTGTACTCTATAAAAAGACATTCACAAAGTCACATTTTCCCTTAAGGGTCTCTTTAAAAGATACAAAGCAGTAAGGTAGTGGGTTCATGAATTGCAGCATAAAAGAAGTTTAAATCCTGTAAACAATATACTTTTAGAGTTATGCATAGAAACTCGTAGTCACCATTTTGTTTACAGTTCACCCCAAAATGGAAATGGTCCTTTAACAAACAATAGGAATACATCATTTTTTAAATAATCCTTCTGAAAGTTGCAAAGCAGCCATAGAGCGATAGGGAAATATTGCACAGTCTGCCCATCCTGACAACCTAAAAAATGTATTTAGATGGGTTAGCATGGAAACGGAATGCAATAGTTAACTAGGAAAGTCATGGTTAAGCAATCACCTTTAAAACCATGATTTTCATAATGCCAGTATTGTTCATGACAAAAACGAGTGCAGTGTAATTTACAATCAAATATTACAAATTAAAAATGAAATCACATTATTTGTAGTTGTTGTCCTGAAGTGACTATAGAAGTATGATCATCCTGCTAAGATACATACAGCATTAATATGGATACTGAGTGTTGATGATGTATTGTGATGGTCTAAAAAATAAAACGTACCAGGAGAGACTTAATTACCTAAATATGTTAGCTTACAGGAGAGAAGGGAAAGAGGTGATATGATATAAACTTTCAAGTATATTAAAGGGCTTAGTAAAGATGAGACTGTGAGTATTTTACATAAAAAAAAAATTCAAGAACAAGTGGTCATGATCTCGAGCTGAAGGGTAGTATATTCTGGAGTAATTTGCGGAAGCACTTCTTTACAGAAAGGGTGATTGATTCATGGAATACACTTCCACAAGAGGTTGTAATGACAAACACTGTGGGGGACTTTAAGAATGTCTGGGATAAGCATAAGGCTATCCAATGAACTAAATTAGCAGACCTACTGGGCCTATGGCTTTTATCTGCCACCAAAATCTATGTTTCTATGACAATAGGTTAATGTCACACATGAAAATGAGTTGTCCTCGCAGAGTGAACATAGGGAGTACATGAATACAACTTTTCTGTAACTTTAAGAGGTGTAAATGGGCTATTATATGTGTAAGTCTTGAGAAGCCTCCCAGTTTCTCTTTAAAAAAAGGGAATTAACACACAAAAAGTTTTTATTTTGAGCTTTTCAGTTGAATATGGATTCACAGCTGTGTTTTTTCCCCCCAGCAATTATGATATAGTATTGTGACCTCTTGAGAAACTCAAGATAGTCGGTAAAGAGGAGCATACTCTATGACATAAAACATGAAACTCAATTAAATTCTGCAATAAACAAAGTTAATTTGTATTTTATCCTAGAGGGTAATATTCAGTGGGTTATATGTATAGGACCACTATATTAACAATTACTGAAAAAAATTAAAGAGACATGGACAAAGCTAATAACTAGTTAATCTTTAATGCAAATAGTCACCTCTTTGAAAATGTAACTTCTGTTTTGGATCTCTTTGAGTATGTACAGTATATCTTCTTCAAGACAAACAATAACATGTGACTCAATATAGTGATATCTAACTATCCATCCAGACAGCATTATTATAAAGGTGAAAGATCAATGGGACAAAGAAAAAATGGAATTACCACATTGTGGGCCTCCCAGTGAACTGGAATGTCAAGATTTAGCTTCTCCTGCATGCCAGTACCTATACTCTGCTTATGCAAGGTGTACTCAGAAGTCACTCCCAAGCCACTAGCTCTGACAGCCGTTGGGGACTGATATGCCCTCTCCACAGCAACAGGTGATTGAACCTCATCAGGAAGCTGAGATTCATGCAGAGAGGAGCCAATAAAAGTGTAGCTAATATTAAAACATCATATAGCCTGCTTCCCGCAATGTAAGAAGCAGCGTTTATTAGACCTCTACTTCTTACACTCATTGCCACCTCTGAGGTGGCGAAGAGAAATCACAAAGA
>CAJPDP010185960.1:0-10713 GCA_905336975.1 Bombina variegata variegata | reverse complement strand
AAATAAATTCTTTCCAAATCAGACAATGTGATTGTCTGGATTTGTTTCCACATTTTGTCTCTCATAGTTGAGGTATACCTATGATGAAAATTACAGGCCTCTCTCATCTTCTTAAGTGGGAGAACTTGCACAATTGGTGGCTGACTTAATACTTTTTTCCCCACTGTAGGTGTCTGAAAGTAACATCAGTACAAGAACTGTGTGTTGGGAAATTTATGAAATGGGTTTTTATGGCTAAGTATTTGTAAAGAAGCCTCACACCAACATGCGCAAAATCAAGTGGCGGCTGAAGTGGTGTTAGCACAATGTCACTGGACTGCATGTTACAGGACACAAAGACATTTTAGACAATCAGGGGCTTCCAACTTTATGGCAACACTATGGGGGAGCCCTTTCATGTTCCGGCATGACTGTGACCCTATGCTCAAAGCAAGGTCCATGGAGACATTGTTTGATGAGTTTGGTGTTGAGGAACTCAAGTGCATGCACAGAGCATCAATCTCAACCCCTTTGGGATGAATTGGAATGCCGATTGTGAACCAAAACTTATCTTCCAACATCAGTGCCAGACCTCACAAATGTTCTTTTGGCTGAATGGGCAAAATTTCCCATAGGAACACTCAAAAATCTTGTGCAAAGCCTTGCCAAAAGAGTCACTGATATTATAGCCATATAGGAGAGGAGGGGGGGACTCCATATTAATTCCCATGGTTTTGGAATATTTTTTTCTGCCTCATTCTTTTCTGGAGTTGGTATAAACCTTCAAGGTCTTCCTTATTTTTTTTTGCCTATAGTTCACTTAAAGCCATTTAGACATATTAGGTGATTTTAAAAAATGAAGTCTGACCCTGCAATATCTGTCCACCAAAGGCATATGGTAAAGTATTACTACATTATTCTAATAGATCCAGTATGCCTCAAATATAGATTTGGATATACTGGTAGATCTCTAAGTGATGACATGCATGTCACAAGTATATTCTGTACCACTACATTGCATTAAATTAGAGTGATTCACACAAGAATAATAGTCCATATGCTAAACAAAGATCAATTTTGGTGCAAGATCAGTTTTATGTGCTATTCTCACAGACAAAATTCCCATAAATATATTAAAAAAAACCTTTAGGACAGTACTTGAGCGATGTAAACCTCAGCTTTGAATAAGAGAGCTTTATTCTGAGGATTATGACAGGATGATATAAAATATCAGAATTCAAGTTTTGAGAATGTATTACCTTATGAAGCAACTAATGCAATGTCTGAAACACAACTTTGAAAAAAAAGGAACAAAATAAATCAGAGAACCCATCTTTGAAACAAATCTGGCTGTAGACAAAGCAACCAACTATTTTTATTTTAAAAATAACAACATTAAGGACAACTTATCCATAGGTCTGAAATGATGGAGAACCAACCTTTCACTGAAAAAATATGAATTTTTAAATAAACAACAGACAAACACTTACCTTAGAGAGTCCTCAAACTTTATAGAACTAATAATGGATAACAAGGAAGACTCTCTTCTTCATATCATTATGAAAAATAAAAGCCAACCATCAGCTTTGGCTGTAATAGGCTTTTGAGTCTTTGACAGAAAAACAATTAACCATCAAGTTTAAGGTCTCAGTAAACAAGCAATAAAAACTATCACTCTCAATAATTTTGAATTGATAGAGGAACCAGGTCCCTAAACCAACTTTGCCAGGTCATAAGCAAGCCTGAAATCCCAAGAATCTGCAGAAAGCACCTGTTAATGCTTACAAGAAAAATGTAGAGACTTGAGAACTCCTTGATGGTCATTGTCTAATTGAAACCTCAAAAAAAGATTCCTGTTTGATAACTCAAGAGCCCTGAATATCTGTCAGGGTTCTAGAATCTTAATTGTTAATCTTGATTCTTGAGGAGGAGACCAAACTTCCAGACTCCCAGAAGGTGCCCAAACCCAATAAATGGGCATCTGTGGTGATGACCACCCAAGACGGCAGAATAAAACATGCCCTCTGGCATGAGTCTGCCACAAAGAGAGAGACTTCCTGGTTGAGATCCATAAAGATCTTTTGAGAAATATTGTTGTAGTCCCAGTTTCACAGCATATGAAGCTGTTGTGGATGAAACCTTGAAAATGGAATTGCATCTGAAGCAGCTAACATCAGACCGACTACATCTGAGGGATGATAAAGAGTCTGAAGATGAGACAAACTCTGTAGTTTTGACCTGCATTGCTCCCTTACACATGTTGGAGCTGCAGAGGACATTTTTTAATTTTGTGGAAGGGACAAAAGAAACTCAAATTTTGTTCCATTCCTTAGAAATAATTTCAGTAACAGTTTCAGGAACAGGTAATACTTCAGCAGATTTTGAGAGAGGTTTGAACAAAAGATCAAGATGTTTCCTCAGGTAATCTTGGCTCTTCAACCACTAAGGTCAATAAAATCTCAGATAGTAAACTATGCAAATGTTTCAGCTTAAACAGAAAAGATGCACTGTTAGGGCTCGATGATCAAATGTTGCCACCAAAAATGTGAAAAACCACATTTAGTCTTGTTGGGGCAGTGTTGGTGCAATTATCAAAGAAAAGGTGCTGTCCCTGTGAGGGATGAGAATCTCTCATAGAAATAATGAAAGCTCTCTGCTATTTAAAAGTTCACAATGGAGGACAAAGTAAAAATGGAGAATCCGGCATATGTTTAAACTTTAATATTACCCCTAATACAAATCACAATATGCTGCTTTCAGTGCACTGTACCTTAAAATCACTGTTATTCTCATATACATAGGTTTTCCCTCAGAGGAATTAGTGTTTTGAGAATTTTAATAAAAGCTTGCCAGGAAAAACAGTGAGATCTGTAGGGCAGAAATGTTTAGATAATTACGCTTGGATATGAGAGACAATTTCATACACCCTGGTGGAATGGCCATTTTATGATAAAACAATAATGCTTTGGATTTTTTACTTATAAGTACAAATTTCTTTTTGTTTTTTGCACATCCAGTGTATTTACATTGTTGATAAAATACGATTTTTGGTGAGCAATTTTGTTACGGATTTAATGCAATTAACAAACTTTTATATGTATTTTTGTGTGAATGGTTCAATTATTCTTTTAGTATGATTTTTAAATTATGATTTTCAAGGTGCACTTTTGTTATGTATGCATCTGCTTCCCATAAACAAATGCAGTATACACCTCTTAGCGAGACCCTCTGTTTTCATGTTAAAAAGAAGTTTTAAAGAATTCCACCAGGGAAATAGAAGTACTAGCAAGCATCCATAAAGAATTTTGTTAGTTTAGAGACCTTTAGATTATAGGGCCCTAAGTCTTCTGTTCTGTTGTAGAATCTTGACCCTCTGACAAGAACCATCTATCAAACGAAAGGTCAGAATTATAAATCCCAAGTGAGCCATTCTCCTTGACTTATGAAAAAGTGTATGCTTACCTGATAAATAATATTCTTTTGGAATGATAATAGTCCATAGGGCTCCATAACATGTGGGATATAATTCCCACCACTAGGAGAAGGCCAAGAATCCACACAAAAGATTAAAGAGAAAAGGAAACAGATAAGTAAGAAAGACAAAGCAGGGTCTATAGAGGTGCAAATTAGAACTGTTGTTCAAAAAATTAAAACAGGTGGGGCCTATGGATCATCATCATCCCAGAAAAAGCATCAATTTTGTTTTCTTTCGTATGATAATGATAGTCCATAGGGCTCCATAACATGTCAGATTAATAGCCAAGCCGATAGTCCATGTTATGGAATGGGTGGGACAATTTTATGGCAGTTCCTATTTGTGAGACACTGCGGCCAGAGGGACTTTCCTGCCAAAATCTGCTTGTAAAGAAGCAAAAACATTAAAAGCCAGATTATGAGTGGAGCACAATATTGTGATTACGTGAGTGTGATATTTGCCTCTACTCAGTAATAGCATTGCACATAAATGCGGAAAGCCAAGCGCTCACGAGAGCACGCTTCCATAGGCTCCAATGGGAGCCTCGTTTTCATGCCATCAGTCACGGCAAACCACCTAGCGCAGCGGAGGGGGCAAATCACGCAGCGTTGGGCAGCAATAAATAAAAATATATGTATTTGCTTTATTATTAATTATTATTATTATTGTATTTATAGAGAAAACACAGTCCCCCCATTGCCCTCCATGTAAATGCACTTTATGTGCCTTTTTTCTAACACCCCACATCCCCTCACTTTAACCCCTGCTTTGTGCAGTTTAAAAAAAAATAAAAAAAAATGCTCATATATTTTTATTATGGTACAGTACTGTCCCGCTTTATTTTGGTGACAATTGGGTCAACTTTTTCTGCTTAGTGCAAAGTGAAAACACAAGCTCGCAGTCACATTAACCAGCCACTTGTAATGGCTGGATATTTAACGTGCGCACATTAACTGGCAAATTTGTCCCTTTGCGGACGCACATTAAGATAGTGTCTCGTCTTTAATATAGCCCTAAAGCGGTAACATTTTGAAAAGGTAAGCAGAGAAGACCATGTCTCAGCTTTGAAAATCTGCTCCAAAGATGCTACATTTTTGAAAGAACATGCACACAATGGTAGAAATAAGCGCACTATGAGATACTATGATATCTGAACAAGAGAGTTGAGAATTCAACATATGTGTACCTGTGTAATAGTGTTGTGTCAAGACACGCTGCAGAAAGCAGGCAAGCGTTGATTGTAGAGATCTGCAGCTGTGGCGCTCTGAGCCCGGTCTGTAAGCCGCTCCAAGTAACAACATGAAAATCCAGCTAAAGTTGAACGCACAAATAGCGCAAAGAAGCTCCAAAGTTTAAAAAATATAAACTTTATTGTAACAAAGTAAAAGCATGACAGCAAAAAACGCAGCTGTAGTGAAGCACTATATAAAAGAAAACAGACACAATGTCAGCGATCTAGACCACACGCAAGAAAGAACAGGTAGTAACAACGGATCTAGTAGAATGAGCTGTGATATGTTTAGGGGGTGACTTTCCCACCTCCAAGTAAGCCTTGTGAATTACCTGTTATAGCCAAAGAGGCCAAGGATACAGCAGCCCAAAGTCCCAGAGTAGTGAAAAAATAAGCTGGAAGATTGTCTGAACTCCTTAGTATCTTAAAGATAAAACTTCAATGCTCTGACAACATCATGATTATGTAAATTCCTTAGAATTAGAGGGATCCAGACACAAAGAAGGGACAACAATCTCCTGATTGATATTTTTCAAAAAATCCACCCTAAGAAGAAAATCCACCCTAGGAAGAAAATCATATTTAGTTCTTAGTACTGTTTTATATTTGTGAAAAACTAAAAAGGGAGATAAAGCCGATAACTCATAAACTCACCTAGCGGATGAAATGGCTAGCAAGAAAAGCACATTCCAGGATAATAGCTTGATAACTATGGAGTGCATCAATTTGAAAGGAAACCCTTGCAGAACAGAAAGAGCTAATTTCAAATTCCAGGGCAGAGATATAGGTTGCACAACTGCCCTAATTCTTCCCAGCACCTGGACAAAAGTCTGAACGCCAGGAAGTTTATCTAACTTTCTATGAAAGAGATTAGATAAGGCAGACATTTTACCCTTCCGAGAGCTAGCAGACAAACCCTTATCAAGGCAATTTTGTAAAAACTGAAGAATTCTAGGAATAAAGGAATACCAAGAAAATCCTTTAGAGGAACACCAATGGAAGTATGCCTTCCTAATCTTGTGATAAATTTTTGGGGAACAGATTTTCTGACTAACTGAGTAGCATATAAATACCTTAGCCATTTTGAGGGCCTTAATTAAATTCTTGAAATCCTCAGCAGAAGATTGTAATGCATCCAAATTTGGAAAAGGAATCACACCAATGGGCCTCTGTCGCAGCCACACAGAAGATCAGTGTGAAGGAAGAACTTTCTCAAGAAAGTCTCTAAATTGTCCATTGTGTCTCTGAAAGAGGTGCTATCCTCCAAGGGGATGGTAGTGAGTCTGACAAAAGTGGAAATAGCTCCATTAACCTTAGGTATGGTTTCCCACAATTCCACATTCTGTTCTGGAAACGGGTACATCCTCTTAAACCTGGAGGATGGAGTAAATGGTATACCAGGCTTTTTTCATCCCTTAGAAATATAGTCAGAAACTAAATTTGGAACATGAAATACCTCTGGAATTTTTGGTGGAGCTTTAAAAACATTCAACTGATTAAATGGTTTGTTTTCAGCAGGCTTTTGATTATAAAAACCCAGAGTTCTTGGTATCTCATGTAACAAGGTGCAGATATGCACCACTTTAAATCTGAAAGCATTGTAAAATTCAGGGTCAGAAGCAGAGTCCTGTTCACCAGATGTAATGGCCGCTACAGTGAGAAACAAGGAAACTTAGAGGTGGGCACTGCTATAGGCACAAAAAAAACTTAACACGCGGAGTAATAGTGCACTGTGCTCAACTACTGTCACAGACAGAGTACTAGCACTCTGTGCATGATTCCTGTCACAGATTGAGAACTTAGAGCTGCTAGCTCTACTGTGCCCCACCAGCGCTAGAGCAGAAAACACAACTAAGACTGTGTGCAAGTGGCATGTAAAAAATACATCCTCTCTAGTGCCACTCATTAAATAATAAAGCCTCACTTGTGTAGCTGACTCCCAGACTCAAACCTCCTTCAAGTGTGTAAAATATTAAGGCTCAATAAATAAATAAACCATATTCTTTAAATAAAGGTGCTTATACTACCACTCTGTATAACAGATAAAGTGAAACTGTGTATCCATTGGCTATGAATATATGTAAAATGTACTGACTGATAGCCTGTGGGCTATATAATTATTAGTAAATACTTACCTGATAACACCCACTCTACCATGCTTACCCAGTTGCAGAAAGTCTGCTCCCAGTACTAACATAAGGTCTTCGGAAGAAGTAATTTGATGCACCAACATGATAACTCTGAAAGACAAGTCCCAGTGACACCTTTGGCAGGCTACTGACAGACTCCTGCAGGAGAATTATTTGCACTGCCAACATACACCTGTACACACAGAAAGAGAATCTGTCAGGAACAAGCAACAGCTTAGTGGCTTTTTCTATGGCCCAGTTACCACCTGGGAGTAGCTTATTTTAGTCTAATTATGCATTTCACAGATAAATCTCCTGAAGTATATCAGTCTGATACCCCCTAACATGGACAGTTTAGCCCTAAAATGCCAGACAATTCTCCTCTGAACAAGGGAAATGGCAATTCTTGACAATTGTTTCTGCCTTCTTTGGGCCTCATTAGTGAGGTGCAGTGAGGAGGCCAATACAATTGTCTAGGGTTGGCATTTATTTTGTTCAGAGGAGAATTGCCTGGTATTTCAGGTCTTGACTGACCTTGTTAAGCGGAATCAGACTGATATACTTCAGGAGAGTTCTCCTCTGTGAAAAACACAAATGAGATAAAAGTAGCTACTCCCAGGTGGTAACCGAGCCATAAAACAAGCCACTGAGCTCTTGTTCATTCCTGGAAGATTGCTTCTCTTTCTGTATTAATTTGTATTATGACCCTGAGGAAAGTCTCCCTAAGGGTGATGGGGGAAACTAATGTGGACACCTTATCCAATGTGCCTAGAGGCTGATCCTCACTGATGAGGCCCAAAGAAGGCTGAAATCATCATCCGGGGTTGCTATTTCTCTTGTTCAGAGTAGAAAATAGAAACGGGCCTTTAACAAACACTAGAAATAAATCTTGTTTCAACCTTGTGATAGTGATAGAAAAAAAGTGTGGCCATCCTAGCAACCTAAAAGATGCATTTAGATGGGTTAGCAGTGGTGCGGATGGAAACGGATTGCAACAGTTAACTCTAAAAGCCACAACTAAACAATCTCCTGTAAAAACAGCATTTTAATAATCCTTTTACTGTTAGTGACAATCAGGACAGTGCAAGTGAGAAATACAAATATGAAATTATGAAATATCACATCATTTGTAGATGTTGGCGTTTTCCTGTAGATGCCCTTAGCTGTACATGATATCACATAGACATCACATATACCTATGTATATGTCCCAATATATATTTAAATACGTTTCCTGTTGACTGTATAGTTTCTTTATTCTCTCTCCACTCTCTCTTTTCCCTCTCTCTTATCTCTCCTTCCTTTGCCTGTTGCCCCCTGCCTTCTGATTATGAGGCTGTCGTGGAAGGCAGAAGGTGGAGAGAAGGGGGAGGGAGCCTATACTTGAACTTGTATTTGTGTAAGAGGTTGTGAGGGTTAGAATATCCTGCTGTGTCAGGAGAAAGTTGGTGGTAGGGCTGCTATACTACCAAAAACATCTTTTTTTCTCTGCCCCTCTGCGAGAACCGATCATGAGTGAAGCCTTAGGCAGTTGCCTATTTGGCCTAATACTACATAGAAGAACATAGGAATCAAAAGTATTCCTAACACACTTTCAGGTTTAGTGCCTTATAGACGTCTATGGGGAGAAGACGTAAGCTCAGTAGCAATATCCGAAGTACTAAGTCTTTTTACTTTCAACTTGTAATACGTGCGCCAGCAATACACAGTACATACATCGTAGGTATATAGTCAACAGTATCTTAAATGCTAAGAGTGTAAAAAGTGTAAATATAGGCAGTAGTCCACTAATTTTACACAGAGGATATAAACACATAATATACATAAATATAATAAATAAAATATACATAACATTGTTATATAACATATAATATAAATAAATATAGTTTTTGTTTTTGAAAAAACCTTCTGAAGAGCTGGTAGTTATATAGGTATTAATTGCACGGGCACTGCCACAAATATATTCTATATAACTACACATACACAGCTCAAAATGCATTGGTATTAACAGAGTAACAAATTCTTCAAGTCCCCTTTTTCTTTCTGTGTGACCATTTCCTTGACATTGTCCAATTTACCACATCCTCTCTTTTTCACTGTCCTCTCCTTTTACCTCTCACACTGCAACCTCTCTCTTTATCCCTTTTTTCTTACTGGCCTTTTTATCTCACACTGCTTGTCACTGGAGCTGATGATCAAAAACTCACCATTTACTTTGAGGTAATTTATCCAGAACCTTACATGGTGGGTTAAACAGTTCTCAAAAAAAAAATTGGCATTTATAAAATTGTATAAAGGACCTCACAGTCCTGATAAAAAATAATCCTATCAGACCAGAGGGAATTAGATCATCAGGCTCTTTTGTATTTTATCAGCATTCCATTTCTTTCTTTCCTTCCAGTAGAACAGTACAAAACTGAACAAAAACAAGTCAGTCGGAGAGGTTGGTGGAGCTGGAGATATGTATGTGTGGGTCAAAACCAAGTGTCTGTTTTGTTAATTTGCCCATTTACACCTATGACAGTGCTATATGAAACAAAAAAGACTGAATGCATAATTGCTTGTAGCAAATCCTAAACCTTCTTGAACTACTACATGCGAGTGTGTTTCATTTGCACTGTAGTTCATACATGTTGAACGTCTAAATGACAATTAAGTTGCCTGATATGTAATATTACTTCATTTGAATAAATTATTAAAAAAAAAAAAATTCCCACTTCCACAGAATGCGGGTATATAACAAGTAACCCCACTTACAGAGACAGTAATCCCATATAGGAAAGCAGATATATAGCCAGTAATCCCCACATTTGCAGTTTAGGCATACAGCCAATAACAATATTATGTAATATGAATTATGATATAGTATTTATGGTTTTAAGCTAATTTACTGGCTTCACCAGTGTATAATGGACCAGATTACAAGTGGTGCACTAATGCAATTTTTCGCTCGTACACAAACTGCGCTCAAAGTAAAATTTTAACATGGCTGAGTTAGTGCGTATTACAAGTTGAAAGTTAGATTGAGAGCGAAAGTCTGATGCGTGCTAACTTCAGGACTTTGGATATTAACTTCTTCTTGATGGACTTCAATGGAGTGAGCTCTAAAAAAAAACTAACACTTATCGCTTGCACGCTAATTTAACACCTCATTGGACTAACTGCACTAAAGCCAAAGGCAGTTATGAATATTTTAATGTTCTTCACATAGAAGAAAATATTATATATGATTTTTTTAGTAAAATATATATATATATATATATATATATATATGAATATATACAGATATACACACACAAACACATATATATACTGTATATATATATATATATATAAATCTATTTAAAAATACAAAGAACATTTTCTTCTAAGTGAAGAACATTGGAATGTAAAATATTTATATTCATAACAAAATAAAACACATAACACATTAAAATGTATTAAAATTATTTTTAAAGATAATCGACTGGAAAGGGCTCAAATTAAAAGTGTATAAATATGTATATATTTGTATATACATGTGTATATATGTTTATAGGTATATATTTACACATATACATGTATATATATATATATATATATATATATATTATATGTGTGTATAAACATACACATATTTAGATATACAGTTTTGGAAAGAATTAAGAGACCACTGCAAAATTATCAGTTTCTCTGGTTTTACTATTTATAGGTATGTGTTTGAATAAAATTAACATTTTTTTGTTTAATTCTATAAACTACTCACAACATTTCTCCCAAATTCCAAATAAAAATATAAATAGAGCATTTATTTCCGGAAAAGGACAAATGATCAAAATAACAATAAAAAAGATGCAGTGTTTTTAGACCTTGAATAATGCAAAGAAAACAAGTCCAACAAAATACTAATGTTTTAACTTG
>CAJPDP010185776.1:0-16104 GCA_905336975.1 Bombina variegata variegata | reverse complement strand
CAGGGGTTTAGGGGTTAATACATTTATTTAGTTGCGGTGGGCTCAGGGAGCGGCGGGATAGGGGTTAATAACTTTATTTAGTTGCGGTGGGCTCGGGGAGCGGTGGGATAGGGGTTAATAATTTTATTTAGTTGCGGTGGTGTCGAGGAGCGGCGGGATAGGGGTTAATAACATTATGTAGGTGGTGGCAGATTAGGGGTGTTTAGACTCAGGGGTTATGTTAGGGTGTTAGGTGTAAACGTAACTTTTATTCTAGCATAGAAATCAATGGGAAATCTGTCAGCATCGAACATAAGCTTTCGCTGCTTTCAGACTCCCATTAATTCCTATGGTATCCGCGGCCTCCACAGTGGCGGATTGAAAACCAGGTACGCTTGGCCGGAATTGTGGCGAGTGTACCTGTTAGAAGTTTGATAACTTGCAAAAGTTGTCAGATAGTGTCGAATTGGTATTTGGAACATCTTTAATGACGTAAGCATCGATCTGTGTTGGACTGAGACCGGCGGATCGTATGTTACGTCACAAATTTTGCCGGTCTGTAGGCTTTGATAAATAGGGCGAATCAGGCTAGCCACAATTACGCTGCAGAATTCCAGCGTATTTGCGGTTGACGGCTTGATAAATAGGCCTCTTTATGTCTATTTGAAGAACTTGATCAAGCAATGTCAAAGGCTTTCAGGGTGGGTTATTGCCAGTCCAAGTTTAGTAAGTTGTACATACATACCTCAGAGATATTGCAGGTTCAGACCACCTCAATAAAGCGAATTTCACAATAAAGCGAGTCAAACAATTATTTTGGTTTCCCAGTACATATAAAAGTTATGTTTACACTATAATGTAGTCTATTAAGTATGTAATATCTTTATGTTTAAAAAATAATGCACATACTGTACCTTAATTAAACATTCTTTAATAATAAAAAAAGCGGGTCAGTCCTTATCTAATTGAATTACTGCTCATTCTACTAGATCTGTAGCCACTTCTTGGGCTTTCAAAAATGAACTTTCTGTTGACCAAATTTGCAAGGCAGATATTTTGTCTTCATTGAATACTTTCACTAACTTCTACCATTTTGATTGTTTTTCTTCTTCTGGGGCAGGTTTTGGTGGAAAGATCCTTCAGTCTGTATTTTCTGTGTACGTTTGCCTGTTGGTTGTTTTTAAGTGCATGAAGAAAATTGAATTTATATGTTACTTCTTTTAAGGGTTGTGCATTTAGTTTCCTTATGGGAAAAAAAAAATGTTTCTTATCCCACCCTATCTTTTTATTACTCCTGGACTCTCCACAGCTTTATTATTGGTTCCCAGGAGTAATGGATCATGGACTCTTACCACCTTTATGAAAGAAAACATAATGTATTCTTATCTGATAAATTAGGGTTTTTTCTTCATTCTCTTGGTATCTTTTGTTGGAAAGCAGGGATTTATGCTTAGAAGACAGCCCATTTCTGGAGCACTATATGGCGGCAGTTTTGCAAGAATCTTATCCATTTGCAAGAGTACTAGATGGCAGCACTATTTTCTGCCATGTAGTACCCAAGGTATCTCTTCAAAACAGAATGTCATGGGAATAGAGGACATTTTATAATAGAAGTAAAATGGAAGCATGTTTTATAATTGTATGCTGTCTGAATCCCAAAATAACATTTTTGGGTTTCACATCTCTTTAAAATTCAATATAACTATGAATCATTTTATAATTAAAAGGACAATAAAGTCAAAATCGAAATGTTATGATTCAGATAGAACATGAACATTTAAAAAAAAAAAATCCAATTTACTTATATTATCAAATTTGCTTTATTCTCTTGGTATCCTTTGCTGAAGAGTAAATGTAGATAGGCTGGTAGGAGATTAAGTCTATTATTTCACATTGTTATAAATATTTTTTCTGAACACTGCTGCCAGATGGTGAAGACTCGTGTATGCTCTTGTGCTCACTTAGGATTGCTTTTTTAACAAAGGATACAAAGAGAACTAAGCAATTTATTATAGAATTTTTTTCAGATGACATGCGTTATTCAGTCTATTTTTATATTAATTCTGTCTTCACAACATTTTTTTTAAAGCCAAAACACTTAGGGTTAAATTACAAGTGTAGCGGTAGTTTGTGCTCATGTTCAAATGTTAAAACCGCTAGATGTAAAGTTTTTGCACTTGGAGATTCACGCTAGTATTACAGGTTGAAAGTTAACAGATTGCTCTCCGTGTTCTCAAAGTTATGTTAACAATAGACTTTGAGAAGTCGCAAACGCAAAATTGCATTCCCTCATAGACTTCAATGGAGCTGAAAAGGTTGAAAACAGCCACAAGTCGTGCAAACACGATTGCAGTTATTTAAAAGTGCAACATAAAAAGATAACACTGCATATTTCATAATACATTATTGTGCACATAGCAGAATATGTTCTATTTATTCTTAAAGAGATATTTAAATATCTAACAGGCCAGTATTTCAGGATTACCTTGGATGAGAGCAGGTAAAATAGCCCTGTTTATTAAACAGCATACTTATCTTGAGGCTACTTACCAGTTCAGATATCCTCAAAATGTGGCCTGTTAGGGATGCCTGAGGACAGGTTTGAAAATCAGTGGAATAGATATATACAGATATATAAAGGAATATCTATTTAAAAATACGTAGAACATATTCTCCTATGTGCAAAACATTGTAATGTTTAATATTTACAGTAAAAACACACTATAACACTATTAAATATGAATATTGCATACATATGATGTTTTATGTTTTTCTCTACTTCACTGCAAAAGGCTCCAATGCACTTATTTATATGTACATATGTATATATGTGTTTATATGTGTATATATGTCTGTTAATACAGAAATACAGATATACAGTAAATACATATGTACCACACACATATATATATATACATATGCATATTTAGACATGTGTATGTATATCTCAATGTTAAAGCTCTTTGCAATACTTTTTTTCTTAACACCTAAGACCTCATATCTTTGAGCCCTTATAACTTTTTTCTGCAATTTATATTTTAAATATTTTTTATTAGTTACTGTTATTATGGGTGTAACTGTACTCTGTAATGTATTTTTGATATGAATTTAACATTCATGCAAACAACCTCGAAAAACTGATATCGCTTGCGAGTAAACGATAGCTCTCCACTCCAAATCTAGGCCTTGATTGTAATTATAAATGGACACTGATGATCACAATTAATTGTATACCAGTTTCATATTTTATAGCTATTATTTGAGCTAAATATTTAGCTTTTTATCAAACCAGGAAAAAAATTGTGCTTTTTTTGTATGTGAAATCAGAATGCATAAAGTAAATACATTTTAAGCTTTTATGATTCTTATCTGATTTGTAGGTTTTAAAGAATTGATTCACTACCCTAATACTTATGAAAGTATATTTTTGTTGTTGTTGTGTACACATGAATAACAGGGTGGGATCACTTTTTGCAAGTCAAGAAATGGAACAAAATTTTTGTAAGTCATGTTGTACATTATAAGAAAGATTTCCTAAAATGATAGATGATAGTCCAAAAAAACTATTTGCTAGCTTGAGGAAAAACGTCTCTTATTGGATTATAGAAGCAAAATCTAATGCACTTATATCCTTAAGGTTAGGAAGAAAAATGACTGTACTGCTCGGCAAGTAAGTTCCAGAAGCAATCAAAAAGCATTATTTGTATGCAGAAGTTTATATATTCAGCTCTATATATCATTTCCACAAACGAGAAGGGCAGACCATTAAAATGTTGAAACTGTTCAAAACAACTTTCAAATGCACTTGTACATTTTTAAAAACCAATTACTGTAGCTTAAGCATAAAAATAAAATACTTCAGCTATTTTGAAAAGACAAAGTAGTTAACATAAGAACAAACAAGTAATGAATGTTTATTCGTCAAAATCAATTTTTGCATAAAAACAAACATTTTAATATGTATGAAAGGCTTTTGCCTGAATACATCAATAATGCATTAAACTAGTTGTATTTTATAATTTTCTTCTTTATTATGTTTTTTTGCAGTTTCTAAAATTTATAGGAATAAGAGAAAATATAAAAGATATCCTGAGTTTTGAAAGTAATACAAGTGTTTGGAATGACATCTACAAATGTAGGTTTAGATCTTAAGTGACCCAGTATAATGGAATAACTATGAAAAAATCAGAATCCTTATAGCAGTTATATTTTAGCCACCTGATCAAACTCCTACCTATTATTTAATAACAGTATATTATCAGGTCTATTCAATATGAAGCGTAGTGGCAAAATTGTTTAAAATGAAAAATAGACATCTACTATTCGAAATCAGCAGACATATGTCCTTGACACATTGATTGCTGAAATAAGTAATATAGGCTCAGAGTCTTTCACAGCTCAGGAAGGCAATATTGATGGGGATTTCTGTTCAAAAGCAATGTGTGCTTGTCTTGTCCACACAATTCCACTTCTAATAATGCTACAAGATTTCAAACACGGCTTTACTGCAGCTGTCTTTTGTAAGTGATAGGACAAAAATAGCTAAAACTGGCACTCATAATAAAAGTATCTATATATGTTTTATATCACTGATCCTCCACCAGAGCACTCAGTGACAACAATTAGAACTAATTAGAAATATAAAATAATAAGAGAGTAATTGTAGCACAAAAGGACATTATTGGGCATTTTTTTAGACATATAAAATATGCTTTTCCCCCCTAAACTAAGAAATAATAAAATCCACACTTTATGATTTCCTCACACATATTAGATTTGAATGAACATGACAATACACTTGCGACTTGAACAGTATAGGTTTTTTATCTGTCTGCATATGTGGGTCACTGAACAATAGCAGCAGCTTACAAATGGGTATAATGAACAGCTACCAAGACTTTTCTGACTCCATTTGCTATTACCTTGGAAATGATACAGGTAAGTGCTGTAGTAAATCATTATACATATAATCTCTCTTCACTTATATAAATAAGCCGTTGACCAGTCTAACCCCCGAAAACTGTTAGTACCCCTAACAACAAAGTCATATCCCAACAATTAACCCTATTTTCTTTTTGCTCAGTTCTTCAGACTACAATTAACATTATCTGCATCTGTTCCAGCCCACATACTGCACTTAGCAAATAACTGACACTGTCATTTAGTGCAACTAAAAGTAACCACTGCTTAACCAGTCCCCATCACAATTAACTCTAACCTTGGCCTCCCCCCCCTCTGAACTACTTCTTTTTACACACAATGGACCATGGGGACTGATTTGATCAGGTATAAGGTCATTATGGAAAAAAACATACTCTGCATAAATAATCTTTGAAAATACTCTAATTAAAAATGACAGGAAGATCAGCCAGTCTAAATAAACTTTTTATATAACCTAATTTATCTGAAATAAACATGACAACCAGCTGCAGATACAGCAGTTAGCCAAGAGTTTGCTCATGCCAGAGCATGGTAATGCTCATAAGAACACTTTTTTAGAAAGCTGGAAGTGAGCAGTGCAGATAAATGCCGGTGCATAGCCAGCAATCTCCTACATAATAATAATGTTCCTGAAAACAGTGGAAAGCATATATTTCCTACATTAAAGAGCAAGTAGTAGGTATAATTATGGTAAAAGGAAATATTATTTAAAGGTCTGTTTGTTTATCTATCTATTTATCTATCCACCTATCATCTATCTATCTATCTATCTATCTATCTCTCTATTTATCTATGTATGTATCATCTATCTATCTATCTATCTATCTATCTATCTATCTATCTATCTATCTATCTATCTTCCTAAATAAATATCAGAACACACACAAATGTGTGCATGACTAGTGCTATAATTTACCCATAGTTTAAAACCTATTACTTCACAGCTATATTGAGGTTGATCACAATTTATGGTGTAGTGATTATTATCTGCATGTTAACAGCTGCAGATGAGACACTTTTAATGCTGATGCAATTACAATTACACATTTTTATTTTTTATTGGTAAAACATTTTTCATTATTGATTAGGTGAAAAATAACCCCAAACTTAATATGTGCTCCTGTTTGGCTAATCACAATCTAAATTTTCAATATGACAACATATTTGTGGAGCCATTGTTTCACTTATCTAATCCCATGGCTAAAAGGAATTGAAAACCCTGCACACACTGTTTAAATACTTAATGAGTACCTGAAAAGTTTTCGAATGGAACATTTGCTTTTTTTGTATGCAAAACGCACTAAAATTGACACTGACAGCTTGGATAACATTAGGAAGTAACATCAGTAACGGAAACGTCCGTTTTTTAGATTGTTTGTATGCTACTCATCTGTTTATTTTATATGCACCTATTCACTATTAATAATATGTTTTAATAAATTTGGCATAGCCATTATTTTATTTTATTTTGTGTTCTCTTTTTGTTGATAATACATATTATTATTCCTATATCCACCTTCAGCTATAGCGCTCCTTTTTCTGTGTGTATTATATTAGGAAGTAACATCACCAAACAGATACAAATGCTACCAGCTTATCAATTAAAGATAAAAAGCACATTTTTCACTAATTGGACAGATCCATAAGCCAACAAAAACACATGCACATTATACAAATTATGCCCCCATCAAATCACATTCGTGCTTGAGGTTTATTATTAGCGCAAGCATTTTTTTATGATTGTAATCACTGAAAAGACAAACTGAAAATATGACCTTGAATTCTGAAATATTGTTCTCTCAAAAATAAGCATTGTGATTAACACAATCATATCATTACATGAATCTACAACGCAATGATATGACATTAACAACTGGGAATTATTTATTAGCACCAATCTTCAAATAATTAATTCAAAAGTAAGGAATTTTTATAGTAGATTTGTAGGAAGTATTGCTTTTTTTCTTGTGATAGTAGTAGCTAAAATATATCAGCTTAGCTATCTAGTCTTTTTTCTATACAGTGAAAAATGAAATTGTAAATACACTCTATTTCATCTAAGCTTTTAGCTTTCAAAGTATAATAATGTGTGGAATACAAACCATAGAAAAGTATCAAAGCTTCAACTTTGGACCTTTAAATATAGGACAAAGATCACAAGTCAAACCAAGTTTTTGTAAGAATAGAAAAAAAAACTTCCAAGGCTATATTTGTCTGTTATAAAACTGTTCATTCTTTTACTATATTACAGCTATGTTCAATGAAGCAAATAATCCTAATGTCTCAAAAAGTAATCAAGTTGCATAATTTTAGTCCTAATATTAGTTTGAATAATATGAGCCCCCAAACTTCCATAAATGAGATATTATCAATGATAATTTTTATATATTTCTTCCCCTCATAGCAATCTCTGAAACTTAAGATATTACAAGGATAAACTCATGAAAAGTGACTGTATCATTACATCTCATGATTTTTTGCCCTTGAATCAAGGTTGTAAAATAATTAAATATACAACTTCAAATGTCATCTACATTTAGCATTATTCTTTGGTGCTAATGGATCTTAAATTCTAGATCAATCCCTATTTATATGAGTTTATAACTTTAAAAATTATAAATTATTTTATAAAATAGAATGGACACCCTTGCTTTGTCTCATTATATACAGAACACATAGTTAATTAAAAGTGGTTATTTAGGCAGCCCGACATGGCGGACACTTTGGTGTGAGCTCTGTGTCAGATCAGGCTCATTTTTTATAAAAAAGAGAGCACAGAAGTGATGTTAAGATGCAGAAGTTAAGATTAAGCTACCAATTGCCTTCTGCAACTGCAGACAGACAAGCTGTGACATCAAGGCCTGTAATCAATAGATCCGCAGCCGTAAGGTAAACGTGACAGTGATTACAATAATCAATAACCTTTGCACATAAGGAAACGTTCTAAGGAAGGCTTAAAAACAGCAAATTTGAACTGCAACTAAGCATACTATACAAGCCGGTTAAAACTAACTGCTTTAATAAGGCCTAGTCTTCGGCTGGCCTGCATGGACTGGAGATCATGTGGAGAGCCTTTTCTTGTTACCAATTAGCATGACATTTTGACCTTTTTAAATTTAGTGTGGGAATTCAGGATGTACTTTTGCTGGTAACCAATACAAGCAACATTTTCAGCACCTATGTCCGTCAATTGGCACCTTAGTGTGCATAAATAACATCTGCATCTCATCTCAACTATAGTGAAAGCTGATATGGGGGCCAAACTTGAATCGCAGTCATGATTTTATGACTAAAATAATATGACATCATACATCTAGGTATGTAAGAGATATATTGTGCTTTGCTTTGATTATCTGACATACCTGCCTACAGCAAACTCCACATGAACGAGTGATCTCCTACTCACATAAATACCTCTGCCCTGCTTAAACAAAGTACACTATTTGGAACACCTTTTCAACCCTTTACATGAGGTTCAACGTCTGTATATAAGATATAGGGGCATCCTTATTTTCCTTATTTGCATTCTGTCAAGAGACTTTAGTGATATACTCAGCTACTCTCCTACTTATTTGACTTTGTCACCATGTCTGCAAGAAAGCCTGGAAAAGTGCCACGGGGACCAAAGGGCCCTAGGAGTTCAAGGAACTCCAATGTGATGAAGGACTACTTCAAACCAATCAATGCTACACCCTCCCTATTAATGGATACACAAGATAATGCCAGCGACTCTGATGAGTCTGCCCATTCATCTGTATCGACAGAAAATTCTACACCTCTCACAAGAGCAGATCTAGATTTCCTTTCCACTAAGGATAATTTTGCTACTTTACTGACACAAGTCAGTCAGTTAATCAAGGATGGATTCAAGGAGGTCAGAAAGGACGTTAACGACTTAGGATATAGGATAAAATACCTAGAAGAAGGTTCAAATCATGTCAACACAGAACTGGAACTGATCTTGAGACAGGCATATCAACAACATGTCACTATTGAGAATCTACAAGCCCACATTGAAGACCACGACAATAGAGAAAGACGGCATAATCTCAGAATCAGGGGTGTCCCTGAAGCTATTCAATCAAAAAACCTAGGTGATTATCTCCAAAAATTGTTCCAGTTCCTTACAGATATGGCTGAAAATACCCTCATACCCCTGGACCGTGCTCATAGGGCACTTTGCCCTCTTCCAAGGAGTTCTGATCCTCCAAGCGATGTAATTTTGAAATTTCAACTGTATAAAGACAGAGATCTAATTTTTAAAGCAGCAAGACTAAAGCAACATATTGTATTTCAGGATGTCCAGCTAGAGATCTTTGCAGATATCAGTCCCCTTACACTAGCAAAGAGGCCAGATGTCAGATTTCTACTCAGCATCTACAAGCTTTGAAAATACCTTATAGATGGGGCTTTCCCTTCTGTCTCAGAGTGATTATGGGATCACAGACATCTACCTACAGGTCACTAGAGGATCTGGATTCTTTCTGCAAGCAATTAAATATCTCTCTGCCTACTCCTCCCAAATGAAATGATACAGGATAAGAACAGAATGGTCAGCAAGGACCTGTTCCAAAGCCTCAAAGATCAGAATGGACCAAGGTCAATAGAAAAAGAACAAGGACCTCCACAAACTCCTCAGGACAAACACCTACCATGAAACCACCTACTTGAAGAGTTTCTAAGTATTTGTGCTTATGCAAATGTTGTGTTTCTTTTTCTCCACTTTTGTTCCCTAGATCGACTCAATCCTTGGTCACTTAGGGTTATTTGGGCAAAGGTAGGAAGCTATACTAAAGCTCAGAGCTGATGATTAAAAGACACACCAAAGAACAGTTTAATAAATGTGATTGAGTCTACCTTATGGCTCTGTTATATCTTTGTGCACTTTGCATTCTACTCAACTGTTCTCTCGAATCCAAAAGGGTGCCTATTTATACGTACACATGTACGCTCTCTTCTTTAAAAAACTTGATATAACTAAGTAAGGTTATTGTTATATGGCGATTCCTGGCCACCCCGTGTTGACTTATTAAGATGGTTATTCTATTGTTCAGGCAATATGTTTATATGTTATAATGTTAAAGTGTTAATTCTGTTCCTTTTTCATTTCAAGGTGTCTTGCCCATACCATACCACAGTTATTTTAAATAAAGATTTATCTACCTTGCGGTCTAGTCACCACCCAACCAACACCTAGTTATGCTCTCTATTACATATCAGTGTAATGATATTACTCTATATGTCAGCCTTGACCCTTTGCTCCTATTTAAAGAGCTACCATCACTCACCTCTTAATTAGTTAGATTAGGTCAATTGGCCTTTTATAATATAATCTGTTGTTATAGATTATGATGTCTATGAATTTACTTTTTGATCCTTATTTCACTTTATTTGTTTTACCTTTATATTTCAGGAAGTTTTTTGTACCTCACCTCTTCCCTATCCCTCCCTCTCCATGATCCTCATATGTCTCTTAACACTGCGGGTTATTGACTCAAACTGTAAGTACCTATGCAAACCCTATGGTAGAGAACGCATCATCCACTGTATCTTCTCGTTATACACATTAAGCAATCAGTCAAGCATCATAGTCGACACAAGTACCTCTCATGGCTCTGCCTAACGTGACAATACTCTTCCAAAATGTAAAGGGTCTTAACTCGCCCACTAAAAGATCCATTGCTCTGAATTGGTTTCACAGACAAGGGGGGCGATATTGTTTTCATGCAGGAAGCACATTTAATCCGGGAGGGGGCGCCAGCTTGTTCTTCCAGCACCTATCCCCTGGGATATTTCTCCCACAATACCCATAAAAAATGTGGTTGGTATTCTTTTTCATAGGAGTGTACCATTCCAATTTTTATCTAAACATCAAGATGAAGAGGGTAGACTCCTCATCCTTACAGGCCTCCTATACAACTCCTATATCAAACTTAAACTAAAAACCCAATCACTGGTAGATGTGTGGAGAATACAGCATCCTTGCACTAAAAAGTACTCTTTTTACTCCCATCCGAATAAGACATTTTCCAGAATAGACTATATTCTTTTAGATCAGCTTATCTTGCAATTAGCCAAATTCACTGAGATTTCCTCAACTCCCTGTTCGGACCACTCTATGACAATACTAGACATTTCTTGGCCCTTAGCCCCTCTTTCACAGTATTGTTGGAGATAAGATGAGGCTCTATTTAGAAACCTTGATCTACAGGCCAAAATATCTCAGGAGTTGATTGAATACTTTACGATCAATGCCTCTCATTCTATTTCTCTGAGTGTGGTCTGGGATGCTCATAAATAGTTATAAGGGGTTCCTTTCTTAAACAAAAAGCAATTTATCATAGGCATAAGAGACGGGATTATAATGAATTGAATCAGAAGTTAACTGAACTAGAAAGAGCTCATTTTCAGAACCCTCTAGACACTACTATAAATCAAGAACTAACTATCACTAGATCAAATGTCAAATTCAGAAGGAAGCACACAGACAGGCCTTCTTCTTTAAAAAAACTTTACTTTTTAGAGGGGAATAGAGCAGGTAGACTTTTAGTGAGGGCCCTTCGTCAGAGGACTCTTAATTATTTTCTTATTAAAATTTACACCATAGATCAGATAGAAGTACAGGATAGCAAGTCTATTGCCTCTGTTTTACACAACTACTATAGTAATCTCTGTAACTTCCCTTCAATCAAGTCATCTGCAAACATTGCCAAAATGAAACGATACATTAAAGAGGCAGATTTAGCTACACTTACAGGGGAAGAATCTTCCCTCTTGGAGGACCCCATATTCTCATTAGAAATCACACAGGCCATAGACTCCCTACCATCTCAAAAAGCCCAGGGCCCAATGGATTCTCAAATATCTTTTACCAAACTTTTAAGCATATATTAACCCAACATCTTCAAAAACTTTACTTTCTCTCAAGAACTGTTATCTGCCCATATTACTTTAATACATAAATCAGGTAAATAGAACCCAGCAACTATCGGCCCATTTCTCTGATTAATACAAATGCGAAGATTTATGCCAAAATAATATCTAATAGAATTAGCAAACATCTACCTCATCTAGTTCATGTAGACTAGGCAGGCTTTGTTCCGCGTTGGGAGGCCAGAGACAACACGATCAGAACTTTACACTTGATTGATCATGTAACAACTGCTAAGTTGGAGGCAGTCTTGGTCTCAATCGACGTGGAGAAGGCCTTTGATAGGCGTTACTGGGCATATCTATAAGTTACTCTAAGGGGATTTGGATTTGACACAAAAATTATCAATAGAATTCTTAGCTTGTATCATAATCCTAGCGCCAAGGTAAAAGTTCCTCCCCATATGCAATGGAACCCGCCAAGGTTGCCCTCATTCCCAGTTAGCAGCCCACATTAGACTAAATAATTACATCACCAGAATGCCTATTGGCCCTAATAATTATAAGGTGAGTTTATACGCCGATGATGTTTTGTTGACTATTACTGACCCTGCAAAATCTCTTCCAGCTGTTATGGATGAATTTAAACACTTCAGAGAGTTGTCTCATTTTCTGGTTAATAATCAGAAATCTAATATTCTGAATCAGTATGAGCACTCGAGGATTTCATGAACTTGCTTGAATTTGTCCATACCAGTTAATCGAAGACTAAATTAAATACTTAGGGGTAAATATAACTCCACAAATCTTCTCGCTTTTCAGAGCTAATTTTACTACGCTTCTTCAAAATGTTATGAGAGACTGTCAACTTTGGCAGCACAAACCCTTCTCCTGGTGGGGTAGGAATCAAGTTGTTAAGATGACTATTTTGCCTCGCATTTTATACTTACAACAAACTGTTCCTATCCACTTTGCCCCTAGTTTATTTAAACAAATACAATATATTTTAAGCAGATTTATATGGGGGGGGATAGACCAAGAGTAGCACGACAGGCTCTTTATAGATCTAAGCGTCGGGGTAAATTGGGAGTTCAAATCAACAGGATAAAGCATGGATCCCACTAGATACTCATATACTAAAAACACCTCAAGTTGGTCCTTTATGTTGGCTACAGAATAAATTCAAACCTCTGAAAACCAAAACATTCCCTCTTTATAGACATATCTTCTCCTCATGGGATAATATAATCAAAAGGACTGCAGGCATTTCTTCCATAGAGTGTCCATTCCCCCATGTCCCCAATTTTCCAAAATATAGAACTTTTGTCTAGCATACACCTCACTTTGGGTAAAACTCACTATAGACAACTAGGCTATTCAGCGCCCTTTTTGGAATTTATTCAATAAAGCTATTCAATCGGTTGTTGACACTGAGTTTCAATTATATTGCATGACAATATTATTTAACGACATTTCCAAAATCAAGTGTAAACTGAGACGATCAATGATTCCGATTTTCATAAATGGAGCTAAGTCCCGACCCTAATTGCGAGAAAATGCAAAAATACTATAGTAACCACTATTCCAGAATGGAAAGATAGGACACAGGAACTATTATCTTTGGAAGAATACTCCTATTTTAAATGAAACAAGCGAGATGTGTTTTTGTATATTACATTTTATTAGGATACATTACAGGCACATAGGCAACAACATATTTAGCTTCCATGGTTCTTATTAAAAAATCTTACTCGAGCAGTGAGACTATTCCCCCCCCTTTTTCCCCTCCTTTTGTTTTATATTTTTCGTTTTACTTAATTACCAGTTATACCAGTGTTCACCTTTTATTCCATTAATGATTAACAGGCTATAATTTAGACATGTATGTGTCAGTGATTTTGTCTATCACAATAAGCCTGGACATAATACTTTGTGAAATGCATAGTGTTTCTGTTTTCTCTTTGTGTTGTTCATTCCCAATATGCAAAATTCTTTCAATAAAGATTTATTTAAAAAAAAAAAGTGGTTATCTATCCTAATCGTGACACTGCGCTAAGAATACTTCTCAATCTAATATAGCAAGTAGGCCTACATTGTGTGGCCTACATTTATTAGCACCCCCAAAACATTCAATGGATTGCACAGTGGTGAGATATGTGTAGCGTGTGAACACATAAAAGAACTGGAAAATGTAGCATGTCTGTGTTCATGAGATCACAGTGAAGCAAATGGTGACATCAGCACTGATAAAGTTGATTTTCTGATGTATTTATTTTTAATTGTGCAGCTGACAGTTCTGAATATCCTTCAGTACTGTCAGCTGCACAATGAAAAAAAAAATCAGACAACCAATTTTATCAGAGATGTTCTGGTGAAATTTTCTTCTCTGCCTTTTTACAGTGTTGCTGCTTCAAATGATTTAGCATATGGGTGTTATGTCCTTTTAATTGTAATATTACATTTAAAATATAACGTCTTTGTTTAGAGCAATACTTATTTTTTATTTTTTTTAGTGCACCTTTGGGTAATCAATCAAACTCCAGGACTTGAGTGTTGTAGCGCTAATATTTTATGTTTCACTTGTAAACTAGTCCTTAGAGATTTAGATTACACGCTTATCTTTATATAACATCATAACTGTATTAGATGGATAGTAAAGGGAGGTCATTGCATACTTGGACATAAGCAGCACAATGAGCCCCATGTATCAATCGATGGACAGATAATGTTCCCAACTTAGGAACTTGTTCATACACCATTGCAGTAAGCAGGCAGAGGACACTGAATGTCCTGTGCTTTCCTGCCCCCTGCTCTTGTGTAACCAATTGTACAAGAGCAGGTCTGGTCAATCACTCCAAACAAACTTGTTCATTATATTTTATGTCCACCACCCTAGAGGTGGCAGAGAGGGTAACAAGCAGTGGTCACGTGACCACTGCTTCTTACATTGCTGAAAGCAGATTCACATGTGCAAGCCTGCCCCACAAGGGCTCAAATGGACTCCATTTATTAAGTGCCGAATGCACAGTGTTTGCTATCACCTCTTCCACCCAACCGTGTGGCTAGTGAACAGCATAGACTGAACACATTTATCATTCCTGCCCCCTTCTTGCATGTGGCTGATCGCAGGTGAGTGGGGGCTGTCATTCTTCACCATCAGATTGGGATGATTGAAATCCAGCACAGTGGCAGACAGGTTAAGTAGCAGAGTTTTAAGACTGTAGCTACTTAATTAGCATTTTAGGCTCACTCGAGCCTGAGACACTGGGGTTCTAAAGCTGCTCTTGCCACTTTAGGTCAAACCCTGAAGTCAACATTCACAAAGCACCAGATAAAATGCTAAATATTGCAGGTTTTATTGGAGACATGTCAGTTTCACAGTGATCACCTGGCTAATAAAACTTATATAGGGGCTTTATTTTTAAGAGGGCTTAAGGGTTTTTAAACAAGGTATATTGAGGCTCTTAAGGCCTTTTCTATCACCTGTTTTAACTTTATATATATATATATATATATACATATAAAAACACATAATGGTTTAGCACTCACAATTTGCTTCCTCTGACCGGGGTGCTTAGGAAAACAATCACAGTCCCAAACATAAGCAGACACTCACCGGATTTAAATGAACAAAAAGTTTAATCCAACAAAGTGATGTTTTCAGGGTTTTACCCCCGTCTTCAGACTTAAGTATAAGTCTGAGGATGGGGGTAAAACCCTGAAATGTCACTTTGTTGGATTAAACTTTTTGTTAATTTAAGCTTGGCGAGTGCCTGCTTATATTTGCTTGGCGAGTGCCTGCTTATATACAGTCATGCAAAAAAGAAAGTAATCCTCTTTGAAGTCTATAGTTTTACGTATCAGGACATAATAACAATCATCTGGTCCTTAGCAGGTCTTAAAATTAGGTAAATAAAACCTTAGATGAACAACAACACATGACATATTACACCATGGCCTCTATTTATCAAGCTGTCAACCGCAAATACGCTGGAATTCCGCAGCGTAATTGTGGAGAGCTTGATTCACCTCATTTATAAAAAGGCTAAAGACCGGCAAAAAGTAGAATTTTGTGACGTAACATATGATCCGCCGGTCTCAGTCCGACACAGATCGATGCTTACGTCATTACAGATGTTCCGAATGCAAAATCGTCACTATCTGACTACTTTTGCAAGTTAACAAAAATCTACCAGGTACGCTCGCCACTATTCCGGCCCAGCGTACCTGGTTTTCAATCCGCCGCCCTAGGAATCAATGGGAGTCCGAAAGCAGCAAAGCTCATGTTCGCTGCTGCCCGATATCCCATTGATT
>CAJPDP010185427.1:0-13155 GCA_905336975.1 Bombina variegata variegata | reverse complement strand
GACTGTGCTGCACATACCAGACATACGATTTATTGCAAGTCCAGGGACTAGCATCCTGATTGTCTTTGGAGTGGGACGTGACTACAGAAATTTTTTTGAGGTAAAATATCTTCTTTTTTACATAGAGATGCTCAGGGGATATTTTACTGTCAGCTTTCTACAGTTATACTGCATCAGTTTCAAGTGATTTAGCATATGAGTATTATGTCCCTTTAAGTATTTTCATACATAGTCGCTATTTAATGCAATAGTATAGCAAAGTTCTTTAGAAACTATATTACTAGAAGTAACATTACATTAGATGTCTAAAAGAAATATAGTTTTTGCCTTGCAAACGTCTATCATTCAGCAAGGCTTTAATCTTTAACAAATGATATAGCATGAAGATTATTTTTATAAAGACAAGACATTATTTTATATATTATTTTAAAATAATGTCCCATCTTTATAAAACTAATTGTGTCTTCCTTCATTAAATAATCTTGTAGATTCAGATATACTCAAAAAAGGAGTGAACCACCAGGTGCTGTATAGGAGGCCAGGAACCTAAGTCTCCCTGCTTGCTGAAACTCTGTCATACAGGAACATGAGGCCCTTTTGCAATCCTCTCCAGGATAAATCAAAAGAGTATACCAGGACAATGTCAAAGATTATTCATTAGCACACTCATATATTATAATGCTCTATTTCCAATAGTGCTATATTAGGCAAAGTAATTAAAGCAGGATACCATCAACGTGATAACATTTATTAAAAACCCATAATAAAAACAAGATATGCATTTCTCATAAAAAGCCTAAGGTGAAGGCTAAACTAGGTTGCTATTCTCCACAATGTCCCTTCACATGAAGCTATTGGGAATGGTTATACAGCTTGAGTGCATTTTTCTTTAGTGGTGGCAGAGTGGAAGTGAATATATAGATATAGGCATGCAGAAAAAGGTGGAACATTTGCAAATACTGCTACCACATAGTGCTAAAGATCCATATATGCTTCTACCTAGGTATGGCCTCATGGAAAGGAACTACATTAAACAAAGGATTCCAAGAGAAATAAGTACATTGTACGCTGAATAATAAAAGTTTAATTTTTCAGTTCTCTGTTCATTTAAATTACTGAATAGCTTAAATAGCCAGGCATTGGCCCCCTAATCTCTTATCATGTTATTAAGTTATTTAGCATTATAAATCAGTAGAAAATAAAGCCAAAGCAATTTACTAAAATTATCAGGGTATTTTTGTGGTCTGTTTCACCTAATTTTTTAATCAACACAATGAAGGTGTATTTCCTTTGTAACAAATAAAGCAAAAACATAAAGCATATCAACCCTGATAGGTCACAAGAGAAATACAAATCTATGTTCTGTACAGTAAAGCCTGTGAGAGAATAATATCCAGTAGATTTAACCAAAAAATCTAAAAGCATATCATTTTTTAAGAAAGATAGATACATTAATTGTAGTACTTTTATAATAAAAGCATACGGTTTATTATAAATTATTAAAATGAATTTTAACATATTTGTTTTCAAAGCCATTAACTACTGATGGTGCAATTAGTCATGACACTGGTAAATAGCAGTTATAAATAAGTAATGTCAATTTGAATTACTTACCATACAAAAAAGCTATAGAATATCAATTTATATTACCTGTACATGTAGCAACATTGTCCTATACAATTACTCTGCTTGTCTCTGGCCAAGATTCATTCGTTTTCAGTAAATCATTTAATGAAATTGTAGTAAAAAAAATTAACACCCTGAGGGGCACTATCTCCCCTCAATCTACTGGTCTGTAATAAACTATTACTCGGCAAACTCAGAGCGTGTCCTTCAAGTGTATGGTAAAGTCATCAGCTCTTAATCTATAGGTACTCTCCTTACTACAGTTTCTTTTAAGTCTAATGTATTGTCCCTTAGCCACAGCATAAGGGACTTTGAGATGAGAGCTTCTGGCATGGAGCAGAGCATTCCCTGCAATAGGTTTTCTATAAACATTGTACGTTGTAACTTTACCGTTCATATGATCCATCAGAGTGATGTGTAAAAAATTAACTTCAAAGGTAAACTTCAAACGAACATTCTGATTTAACCTGTCAATGAAGGATTCCACATTGAAACATTCCCTCCCCAATCCAGGAGCAAGTCATCAATATAGAATTTGTTAAAGCAGATATAATCCCTAAAGGGGTTATCATCTCTAAGATGCGAAACAGCTCACACCAACCCATAAAAATGTGTCCGCCATAGCTGTTCCATATCTTCGGAGATAAAAAAAAACATTGCACCCGCCGCCATATTTGGTAGAGGCAAAACACAATGCCATCTTGGATCACATGGCCCGAAACTCTAACTAACAAAATAGCAGCACACAACGTGACGGCAGCCATACTGGGAATCCTTTTCAGAGCTCCCACTCCTCTTTCCTCTTCTTTGCCTCTTAGCTTATGGCCTCTTTTGTTTTATTTACAAATGTATACTGGTATAGCGCATTTATAGAGCATCTATCTTTATAATTATATATATTTACAGAAAATGTCCGTTAACAAATTCACTGCCAGATACAAAAGGATTATTGAAAAAATGTATATACCTCATATCCATTATCAATAAATATGAATATTTGATGTTGTTTTCATCACTATATTTAATTTGTGGTACTCCCTGGGCTCACTCCGCAGCAGTCCAAATATATACTTGCATATTTCCTTTATGTGCATTTAACTAAAAAAAATTGTTTCCTTAATATTTACATTGCAGATATGCATAATGTCTAATATTGAACAGGATTCTGTGACTCCTGATATTCAGTCCTCTGTGGCCAAAGTCTGCCATGGGGGGCATGTCAAAAATAGTCAAATACATAATTCAAGAGACACTTGATCCAGACCTGGCACAAACCCCTAACTCTGATACTGATTCACATCCAAAAAAAGAATGAATAATAATGAGTAACCCCACCTCCAAAATACCTATGCCTGCTTTAACCCCCTCCCTGGGGTAACAATTAGGGAAGATGAACCCCTTCTGAAGTGTCCTCTGCAGGTGTCTCTACTGCTGTCCCGCATCCCCAGTCTGTATAGTCTTCTGCTGATTACTACCCTGAGAGATACCTCTCAGATACAAAGGCCCTTTTAGATCCTTCAGAAGAGGTCATTATAGATCCCACAAGTTAACCTATGTTCCACCCAGAACACGTAAGACATCCCAGATCTTCTGAATGGACACCTGCACCCCATATTGTAAAATTTTTGCAACACTAGTTGTGTAAGCCCTTTCCTAATGCTGCACTTAATAAATATGCGCAAAGTCCTTTTCTCCCAGACAGAGAGTCAACCACTCCGGAATTCACTCCAATAATGGTCACGTTTATGACCAGAAGTGGACGAGATCCCAGAAGGGATATATTTAAATTCTTGAAAGCCACTCAAGATAAACTCCTGGATCTGGTAGGCCCTCTTACACAGATCTTGCAACTAGCAGACAATTCAGTCATGACCTCACAACCCCTCAAGTCCTAAAAAGTCAGAGCACCCTTTCCAAATTAGTGGAAATGGCATGCTCAGAAGTGGGTTCTGCTGCAAAAGGTCTTCTTTTTGGGAAATCTTTTATTAGACAGCTCAACAGGTACGTAAGTGTCTGTGTTTACCTCATTGGACAGGGCCCAATGTAATGTTCGAAGAGTATTATATGCCACTAGAGGTTTTTTTGCTAGGGCTCTGAGGTACAGAGGCCACCTCTCCAGCCATGCTAATTTCGGAGGCTCCTTCAGACAAGTCTACACTACTCCAAAGATCAGACCACTATTCCCAATGAGGAGCAGAGCTCATTAGCAAGAGGTTCCCAACGTCTGCCACCACAGCAACCCCAGAGATCTGAACAAGGTGAGTCTCTCTTCACTCCAGTGTGTTTCCCCTCAAAACTTGGGGGCAGGCTTGCACTTTATTACAACCTTCCCCTCCAATTTCTATTCCCTTTCCACCTCATATGCAAACTCTGATAAACACAGAGCTCTCCCAACTCCATCACAAAGGGGCTACAGAGAAATTCACTCACCAGGGCTTCCTCAGCAATATGTTTTTGGTGAAGAAAAAGATGGAGGGGCTTGCTCTGTTATAAATTTAAAAGAGCTCAACCTGTACTTTGGATACAGACATTTCAAGATGGAAGTGATTTATCTCCTCAGAGACACCTTACAATCAGGGGATTGGCTGGTCCGTCTACACCTCAAAGATGCTTACCTCACAGTTCCCATGTCCACATCCAACAGACACTATCTCCAATTTCTTTGGAAAGGGGACCTCTGGCAGTTTACCTGCCTCTGTTTTGTTTTTTGGTTCCCTACTAGACTATGTCATAGACTCAGACGCCAGTCTGTTGGGATGGGGAGACTCTTGTGACTCCATGGGAGGCAAATGGACCTCAGAGGTATTCTTTACTACATATCAGCTCATTGTTGGATCCTTTGCAATCCGTTCATTCACAGATTTGTTAATGAACTGCTGTGTTCTCCTTCATATGGACAATATTTCAGCTATCCAATATATTAATAAGCCAGGGCACCAGGTCACAGACCCTTTCAAATTTTACAGAACAGTTTTACCAGTTCTGCTTTGACCACATGATATTGGTGACGGCGGAGTATTTAACAGGGCAGTCCAAGGTCATAGTGGACTGGTTTTCCGGGTACTGGAAGGATGCGAGCGACAATGGGTTGCACAGACGGATCTTCCTCCGTCTTCAATCCCTCAGGCGTCCCTTTTCTCTGAACCTATTTGCTTCCAGGAAAAACACTCAGCTCCCAACTTACTTCAGTTGGCTACCAGACTCGGAAGTGAGTGCCATGTATGCTTTTTTTCAACCTTGGCCTCCATCCGGGGCTTATGCCTTTCACCCGTTATCTATGATTCTCAAGGTTCTCCTCCACGTCCGCAGACTTCAAGTCAAAACATTTCTCATCACTCCATTCTGGCCAGCCCAGGTCTGGTTTCCAGCACTATTAGAACTGTCAGTCTAACCTCCTATGTTAATTCAGCCCTATCTGGTTCTTCTTCAAAACACCAATGGATCTCCCAATCCTCTGGTATTGAACAACAGCCTCCAGCTGTTAGCCTGGACAATTTCAGGGGTTTCGGGGAGGTCTTAGGCCTTTTGTCATTGGCTTGTGGACTCCTACAGCATTCTTGGGCCCCATAAACTAGAAGATCTTACATTGCAGCCTGGGCTGTGTGCCTTTGCTGGTGTGTGGATAAACGTGCTGATCCCTATTCGGCTTCTCTCTTAGAAGTTGCAAATTTCCTTGCACACGTATACCAACAAGGCAAGGCCTATCGTACTATCAAACTCTTTTGATCAGCTGTTTCTGCAGCTCATTACCTGGTGAACGGTTTCCCGTTGGGTAAAGACCCTCTAATATGCCGGCTTATGCAAGGTATTAGACTAAAAGTATCCCCTTTGTCTAAGTACCAACACCTCTGGGATGTCACCTTGGTTTTTTCTCTATTCATATCCTGGTCTAGTAATGTCCAGCTCTCCAATAAAAAGTTATCTGCTAAGTTGGCTATCCTCTTTTGTCTTCTCTCTTTCTGCAGGGTGTCAGATGTTCCAGCTCTAGACAGAGATGGTTTACCATCTTCCGCTCAGGAGTGTATTTCTCAATTAATAGACGCACTAAGAATTTTTCTAATGCTGTTTGTTATCCCTACTTAGAGGAGGAACTACTGCTGTGTGTAGCGGTGTGCCTTAAGGAATATATAGCACGAGCGGCACCTTTATGTGGTTCTTCATCAGGACATTTTTTCATTTGTTATGTTCAATCTTTCTGCCCCATATCTTCGACCATTGCTAGATGGGTCATGTCCCTAGCTTTCGTACCTCCATGTTTCAGGGCTCACTCTTTAGGGGGAACCTCTGCATCTTGTGCTTTCCTGCATGGTTGTCCCTTACAAGATCTTCTCTCTGCAGCAAACTGGTCCTCTCACCTATCTTTCGGAGATTATATTTTAAATCTATATCTCGTGTAACTCTATCCCTTTTAGACATTTAGCTAAAAGTGATAGAGCTAAAAGTGATATTAAGCTGAAATAGCAAAATAGGAGCCTACTTTTTATGGGTTGGTCAGAGCTGTTCCACATCTTTGGACATGATATTGCACATATTGCACAGAATTTGCTTTAATTTTTGCACAGTGTAGACTTCACATCTTATCACACCATCAGCATGTACAATCTAATTGTTAACTCTGTCCTGGAATTAATTTCCACATACCAACTTCTGAAGCAATATTAAAAAGCCAGGAGAAATACTGATACTGCTGAAAACAGATAAGGTATCTAGCCTATTTGCTCTATGCAAAATTCCCATTGGACTTGTAGCAATGCTCTGATATTTATGGAAATAAAATTATTCTAACTCAATACGTTTGTCTGTCATATTTGTGATTATAATACCATCTATGCAAAATGTTATCATTCATTTCTAGCATAGAAGTTGATTCTGATGAAGACATAATAGATTGAAAAATGTTTTGTCCTTGATGGGGTAATTTTCCATACTAGGTGGCATATAACCAGGGGGGATTTGAATAAGCAATTTGTAAATCATAGAGATGGCATGGGGGATAGATGTTTCATAGTTAGTCAATGATCTCAACATGTTACGTTTAAACCTGTGATTATGTACATGGCTTTATACCCTACTATAGTGAAACCAGTTAGTGAACCATATACAGCCATTCTCTTGTAGTTCAGTGTGGCTAAGGACATGAGTTTAATTACTGAGCATGTAAATTGATATGTCTCTCTTCTTGTCACGCAACCCTTGAATAGTCATAAAAATTCCTCATTTACCACCAAAGACATAATCGGAGAGGGTTTCAAGGAGAGTTTTGTCATGCCCTGGAATCGAACCTGGGTCCCCAGCTGCTGCTTTACCTGTGTGCCACTTGCAGATTTTAGCTTCAAGCTATCTGCAGCTGCACCAACAGCAATCTCACACAGCCTATATTAAACCAGCCCTTCCTCTAGTTCTTCCCCATTTATTGAACACGTATCTGGGTGTGTTTGTGCTGAATATTTCCTTCTACTGATTTTGTACTGCTGCTGCAAGATTTGGATTTGACCATTGCTTGTTTCCCGCTGCTGTTCTTGCTTGCTGATTCTGTACCTACTTGCTAGTACTGGACTTTGATCTTTTGCCTGTCTGACTATTATCTGCATTTGCTCTGCACATTTCCTAGGTCCTATTTTGAACTCTCTTTAAATCAAGCCTGTCTGTATCACTATTGTTCCCTGTGAGACTCTCCCCTTGACGCCGACTATCGGCCAGGAGTTAGGGAGGGTTTCCTGAATCATTGGTGGTCTGTCAAATTCCTGTAATAATAGGATGAAAAAGAGGATGCCAACATAAAACTTCTAAATGTCAGTTACAAAGCAAATGTTCTAGTGAGACCCATACCTTGGTATCTTAGTGTACACATCAGTCCACTATTCTATCAAGAAATAATGCGACCGGATGCAACTCCAGATTAGAGACTCCCAAGCCACCCTGTGATTTATGTAGTTACATTACATTTCGTTTTTACTCGTGGGTGGCGTATTTTTAAAAAAAAGTAGTAAATGGTATATATAGTCTAGGAAATGGGATAGGCAAGTAGTATATATAATATCTAATAATATATAATATATACATATAATGATTGTGTATATACATTAATGTTAATTACATTTATATGTCATAACCAAATTAAATATTTGTATTTGAAATGTTTTGCAATTAGTTCTCAGAATCTTGATTGTGAGATTTTAAATGGAGTAGTAAGCCTGGGTGAGATAATGTCCAAATGAAGGGCTGTATTTGGTTTCAGTATGATTTTTGATGGAGTGTCTGTGCATTACACTTGTTATTTTGACATAACATGGATAGTCCAATCAGCAGATGCATGATAGAGATTTGTTGAGTTTAATGTCCCATTAAGAAGTTCAGCCACCAAAACAAAAGTGCAACATGACAAACCGCCCACTAAAGAGTTTGATTTATCTCCATACTTCCCCCTTCATGAATTTTATATAATAATGTACTACAAAATTTATAACAGTGAAGTGCACAATAAAAGTACAGCACATATTAGAAATTCTTGGCAATCTTTTTGACACATCAGCAGTTCATAAACACATTTAGCAATACACTCATACTCTACACATAGTGAATAACAGACAACCATGTGTATTTAAGAGATGATGAAATTCCTTAATTAGGGGACTCGTGCAGACTGTCTCCAGTCAAAGGCATTTTTTTATTTACTAGAATATGGTCACAGCATGGGATTCTAGTTGCAAGCTACTAACATATACTGAAAATTGGATAATTCACTTATGTAAATATTTCCATTAGAGGGAAATGTGGCTTTCTTTGTACAGTATGGAATCTTTTTCAGAGCCTGCTTTATAAAATAAACATTACTGTTAATTAATTCATTGTATTTAACAAAATATATTTCAATTTATGGTATTATCTGTATCAATAATTTTCCCCATACCAATTCACAAGAATTCCTGAGTGAAAATATCATATGACAACCTGGCTGATTTTTGTTTGGTTTTCTAAGCTATCACAATCTAGAAATAAAACTGCAGTCGAATTAAAGGGAGGGATCGCTCCATAAACTTGCAGAAAAACAGCCATGCAAAAACTTCCTTTAAAGCTAGAAATCCATTCATTTAATTAGTCATTTAAAAATGTCTCATCACCCCTTCAGCACAAAAAAACAGCCATCATTTTAGGTGTTTCCTGCCTTTTTTTCAACCATTAGACAGAATGTAAAACGCGTAATAAAATATTGAATACCTTCTAATTTATTTTCTTCTATCTTTTTCTTGCTATATGATCTAGAAGTTATACTCAAGGGACATTCTGGTCAAAATTTATATGCACATAGATGAATTAGATCTTTGAATAGAAACCTATTTGCAATATACATGTATTGTCACAAATACATCTAGTAAAAGTTATCACTGTTTTAGTAATAACATTTTTTGCTGCACGTGCTTGTGAAGCATAACTAGATATTCTCAGCGCACAAGAAATGTAAACACTGCAGCTTCTCACAGCTCCAGTAGGGCTTGTATTATGTTAGCAATTGACAAATTGAGTCATTACCAGATGGTACAAGAACCTTAGGATGTCTGAGCAAGTGCTGTGTTTAAACTGCTGGTGCACGGTGCATACTTAAATACACTTTTAAAACAGCTATAGCTTTTATTACAAGCATTGTTGCTATTACATGCATATTATAAAAATGCTTCTATTCAAAATTGAAATGCATCCATGTTGATTCCAAGGGGCCGATTTATAAACTGTCAGACGGACGGGCTGTAGCGGATCATGTCCGCCCGACATCGCTAAATGCCGCCAGCATGTTTCCAGCGATCCGGAAACTACGGGGGTAGTTTGCAGCATCCACTACTTGTTAAATCTACACCCAAATTTGGCTTGAATGTCGTTTTCATTTTTCAACTCTGTGCTTCAATATCCAAGTCCTACTGAAGACAGTATGTGGGTTCTCATAGCTTTTCACTGCTGCCTAGTGCAATACAATATATGTTAACAGAAAAATTATAAAATGTAAAGGTTGCAACCAACGTAAGTTTATGAGAGGCTCATGTCTTTGTTATATATTTTGATCATCAATAAAAATTTGTGGAAATTTTTTTTTCATTTTGCCTCCAAAAAATATATATATTTTACCAACACCTGCTATATCTTGCTACTAACAACTGCTTGGTTGTCAAGAAAAGACAACTCTTAAAGAAAAATATGCCATGACCACTACAGGCTGTTGTGAGAATATAGTTACTGCTGTATAGAAGATGCTATGGTATATCATTCACTATGTACTGTATATCATCAATGTGAGTGATTAAAGTCTAATTGTTACAATACTTGGCATACAGAGGATCAACACTGTTATTAAAACAGGACAAGACTGTAAAAAAAAACCTGCACTTTTCCCTCAATTCAAAAATACTGCCATCAGCTAAAAAACCCTTCCTTCGATGTCAAAGCAAAGCACACTGCTGAGCCTTAGACTCAAAATTATTTATTAGCCTGCTTCATTCATTATGCTTTCAACACAACTCTGTGATGGCAGAAAATGGGTTAAATGCAAGATTTGGCTCACAATGCATCTGTGACTGCCTGCTACCTGCACAAAACTAATGTCATCCAAGCTCTAAAATTATATTGCTCCATACTATAAAGACATGAAGAGTGAAACAATAAGATTCCAGTGGCCTGCACCAACTCTCAGTCACATGCCCAAATCAAACCTCAGATCAAACAACTTGCTGCCCCTTCATATTTCACATGCACTCATTTTCAGACCTCATATCAGACCCTGCAGCTCATCTGTTAACCATATTGGACCCCATGGCCTTGTAGCATCTGTCACACATGGACCTCAGATCAGATACCTGACCCTTTGTTAGCCACATACCACATCAGACTGCCTCAGCTCTGTGTTGTCCACATCAGACCAGATTCCTTTCTTGCAACCTTTCTTTCACACACAACCATTTTAATAGTTTTTCCAATCAGAATCAGAAATAGCCTTATGGCCAAGTGTGCTTGCACAAACAAGGATATTTTCTTGGTGTATGAAGCTTCCAGAACACACATACAAATACAACAGTAAGACACATAATAATAAAAAATAAATAAAAATATAAAAATGTAAAAAGACACAATTAGGCAGAATAAGCATGTTTACAGATAAGCTAAGTACACCTATGTAATGCAATGTGCCGAAGAGAAACAATATGTACAGGTAATATGAATAAATAGGAATGAATTTACATAAAACATGAAAACACAGTGGAAATATTGCACTAAACAGTGGAAGTATTGCACTTGGATATGGCCTGTGGAAAAAAAGCTGTTCCTGTGCCTAGATGTTCTGATGCTCAGTGCTCTAAAAGTTCCAACCAAAGGGCAACTTTCAGAGAGGTTGTGGTCAGGCTGTGTGGAGTCCGTAATTATTTCTCCTGCCCTTTTCCTCATTATGGAAGAGTACAGGTCCTGTAGCGTGGACAGGAGAGCACCAATAATCCTCTCAGCAGTCTGGACTGTTCATTGTAGCCTTCTGTTATCCTATTTGGTAGTTAAACCAAACTAGACAGTTATTGAAGTGCACAGAACAGTGTTGAGACAATTAAAGTACATGAAACAAGCACATGGCCTCTTTTTCATTGTTCAACAAAGAAGAAAAAAACACTTGTCCAATCTGAGACACCAGCAAGTACAGCAACTAGCAGTGCCAGTTCTGCAGTTCAATTATGGCAGCCCATAATTGTTAAAGCATTACAAAAACTCAGGGAGGTAGAACGAAAGACGCTGTTTTAATTTAAAGTGCATACTTAAATTTAAAACAAGGGAGACCTTTTTAAGACATGGACATTTTGTACAGAAAAAAGAAAAAGGCTGGTGTGGAATTATGAAAAAAAAACTATACAAATTGTGATAAAGCTTCTAAATTCATTAAATCCGAGGTAGCAGTAATGTGACAGGACATTGGAGATTGTAAGAAATTCTAGGTTCATCTTTATTGTTGCAGATGGCAGCACAGATTGTGCCAAAACCGAACAATAGCTGTGCTGGTCAGGGTTGTCATTAGAGGTAAACTTCATACAGTATTTGAAGACCTTGTCCCAGTGGAATACACATATTGATATACATAGTGTTCTCCCCGCTGCCCAAATCCCTGGTCACACTACCCAGCATATTTTGCCGACTGCAAGTAAATAATGTTCATCTCCCACTAACCATGTACTCACTGCCTTATTAAGGGCTAGATTACGAGTGGTGCGCTAACAGTTACGCGCAAGCGAAAAGGGGTTTATCTCTTGTCTTAGCGAACGCTCAACCTCAGAACTCTGGTTAACTGTTTCGCAAGACAAAAGTGTCACAAAACACATAAAAAATACATTACAAAGTACAGTTAGAAAAATATATTGCGCAAAAATGTTATAAAGGTTTAAAGATATGAGGTCTCAGTTGTAAGGGGGAAAAAAGGACGGCAAAGGGCTTTAACAAAGATATGCATACATACACATGTCTAAATATGTATATGTATGCATATACATATGTGTATATGTGTATACATATGTTTTTATATATGTATTTACAGATATATACACACATATTTACTCATAAATACATATGTACACACATATAGACATATATATATATATATATATATATGCATTAGAGCTTAAGTTAAGTAGATGAAAACATGTAAAAACATTTATGCATTATTCATATTTTATAAAGTGTTATACTGTGTATTTACTGTAAATATTTCCAATTCCAATGCACTGCACATAGCAGAATATGTTCTATGTATTTATAAATAGATATTCCTATAGATATATTGTTATGTATCTATACCTATATATAATCATATAGATACAGTATCCCACAAAAGTGAGTACACCCCTCACATTTTTGTAAATATTTTATTATCTCTTTTCATGTGACAATACTGAAGAAATGACAGTGAGTGTACAGCCTGTATAACAGTGTAAATTTGCTGTCCCCTCAAAATAACTCAACACACAGCCATTAATGTCTAAACCGTTGACAGCAAAAGTGAGTACACCCCTAAGTGGAAATGTCTAAATTGGACGCAATTAGCCATTTTCCCTCCCTAGTGCCATGTGACTCATTAGTGTTACAAGGTCTCAGGAGTGAATGGGGAGCAGGTGTGTTAAATTTGGTGTTATCGCTCTCACACTCTCTCATACACTGGAATTTCAACATGGCACCTCATGGCAAAGAACTCTCTGAGGATCTGAAAAAAAAAGAATTGTTGCTCTACATTAAGATTGCCTAGGCTATAAGAAGATTGCCAAGACCCTGAAACTGAGCTGCAGCACGGTAGGCAAGACCATACAGCGGTTTCACAGAAGAGGTTCCACTCAGAACAGGCCTCGCCATGGTCCACCAAAGAAGTTGAGTGCACGTGCTCAGCATCATATCCAGAGGTTGTCTTTGGGCAATAGACGTATGAGTGCTGCAAGCATTGCTGCAGAGGTTGAAGGGGTGGGGAGTCGGCCTGTCAGTGCTCAGACCATATGCCGCACACTGCATCATATTTGTCTG
>CAJPDP010185114.1:0-11176 GCA_905336975.1 Bombina variegata variegata | reverse complement strand
TGTATTGTTGGGGTTTGTGTACTATAATCAGAGGTCTACTTCAGTAACTCTGCTGCTGCAACTCCTGCTCTGAAGTGTTTATCATCAGTCAATGCCAAAGCCTTTGGGAACTGCTGGCCAGTGTATCTAGGCAAGTCTTTGTCCTCCTCCTCTGGAGGTGTATTTTTGGGGTTTCTATGCTATAATCAGAGGCCTACTTAATGTTGCGGACATTTACTGTAATCCACATCATTGTGCATCTATCGAAAGTTCCTCCTTCCATCAAAGCATGTTTTCCAAAGGAGATTGCTCCCTTCCATTTAAGTTGAGCTTCTGAGAGATATTGCTCTTGCTCACGTTGAAGGAATTTTACAAGGTCTTTTAAAATAGATCTCTGTATTAAGATATGTGGGAAGTTAATTAATATTGGTAATTTTTTTTCTTTCAAACATATTACTCTAACTCCACTTAAGTACCTTGTTTTGCTGTGCAGCAAACACTACTTTTAGTGCCACACCAGCTTCTCCAATTCTTTGATATGGAGTTCCAACAAAGAATATGAAAGCACAGAATGAGAGCGGAAGAATGAGGAAGTACAGAAATGAAGATGTATGGGACAGTTGTACAGGTGGGAAGTAAAAATTTAAAAGGGGTGAGACAAAAGGATTGTGAGAAAAGGTTGTGAATGATTAACTGCCATTAATTTAATTATCACATGTTTTTAATTTAATTCTCTTTCTAAAATTTCTTGTAGTTCTTTTATGTTCGCCTGTCTCAGCATTGAAAGATGGGTTCGTTTAACTATTGGCATTCTGTAAAGTAATTTTTTTTGTTTAAATTAGATTTCTTTTGAATTCCAATTGGCAATAGTGTTATGAAATAATTTTTTTATGAATTCATTTATTTAATGAATATTGTGACAAACAAAACAAAGGCATGGTCAAAGTTCTTCAAAAATGCAGAAATTCGCAGAAAGTCCGAATTTTTTTTTTATATGAAGCATTTTTTTTGCCCATACACATGTCTACAAATTAAACTTAATAATGGGATGGTAAAAAAAGGTTTTCTAAGGATAAGCTGAGGGTAATTACATTATCCAATTAAAGAATCAGAGGCAAAAATAGACATTGTTACTATTTTAAATAGAAAGCAAGTTCATACTAAGCATGCATAGTGTAAAGAAAAAAAACTATATTTGATTTTCTCTTTCTTGCAGATTAAAGATGCTGAAGAGAAGTTTAATAAACTCATGAAAGATTACAATATTCAGGAAAATGAAGTAATGTTATCAAGAAACATTGCAGAGCGAATCATGGCCCTACAGCATCAAGTTGTGGCTGAATATTCCAGGAAAAATAATTTACCCATCTGTTGTTTAGAGAACTTGAATGACATTTTCAATTATGAGAACCTCTCCTTAACCGAAAATATCAAACTTCTTGATGCAATGATTAGTGTTTCTCTGACTGAGTCAGCAGCAGCAGATCAGCAAATGTTAAAAAATAATAGTAAAATAGAAGCAAAGACATATTACCTGACACTCATCATCAATAAACTCTACAAAGAAAGCAAGACCATAGCTAAACATGTAATGCAATGCATTGTAGGTAGTTTTTCAACTTGTAACCAGGAGTTCATCAGTCAGATCCTATTCAATGAAATTTGGACTCCAGTACAAGCTTTGCAATTCTATCTAGAGGCATGCAGCAAAAATACATCTCAAGACAAAGTCGAGCGAATTCTGCTTGAGGCACAAACTTACGTGATATCAGCAAATAAAGCAATCTCTGCACTTAATGAAAATGACCCCCTAATGTATCTGAAAATGCAAAGAGTGGAGCAGGACAAAGATGTAAAGTCAATTGTAGAGGAAATGAGATCTCATGGTCACCCTGAAAAACTCCTAAAAATTCTTGAAGTGGTGGTACAGGAAGTAGTTCGGATACTCCCTACTTTTCCAATTAAAGATCTAGATGAAAAAATGAAGACAGAAGGAATCCAAGAATTAAGAAATCTTGACATAGAAAATCCTAGAATCGAAAGTCTAGTAAAAATTTTGATTGGATTATCAGTTGCTGTTGAAGACACAACAACTTTACAAAGTGGGAAAGGTTACTTTCCACGTGCCACCCAGCTTGCTTCTCTGCTAACTCTCCTCTTATCCAAGACACCAGACACCAAGAGTTGCCTTTTAGAGATTGCTACAGGGGAAGGGAAATCTTCAATAGTGGCAATGTTTGCATTAATACAGGCCATTAGAGGAAAAACTGTGGATATCATAACTAGCAGCCCAGTGTTGGCCCGTCGTGACCAGGAAGAGTGGAAGAAATTGTATGAAATGTTTGATGTAACTTGTAGTGTGATTCCTCCCAAAGGAATAGATGAATGTTCTGACTCTAGAGATAGAAATAAACTTCTTAAAGATGCTTATAAATGTGATGTTGTGTATGGAACCGTAGATGCCTTTGCAGCAGACATCCTTAGACAGGAATTTGAAAAAAAACCAACTAGAGGCAATCGTAAATTTGAAATTGCCCTTGTAGATGAAGTAGATTATATGACACTAGACAATGGCGTTCAGATCACTTTCCTCTCTCATGATGCCACCGGTATGCGCCACTTAGACCAGTTACTTACTGCAATATGGGCACGAGTGTGTTTCTGCCAGAGAATTGAAGAAGCAGAGACAGGTGACATTTTCTGGACAACTGGAATACAATATTTCCATAAGTTAATAACAGATGCTGTGCTGGGGCAAGAAACATCTGAAAATTTCAGTCCTGATGAAATTCTGATTTGTGCTGTGCAAGAAGGATTCCTTGGAGAAGAGGATTTGGAGATAATAAAAGCAGAAAAAAATCAGTCAGTTGTATCTTCCACTAAAGATGTGGAAAACAATTCAATGGGAAAGCTACTTAAAAAACTAGGACCACCTCAACAGAAAGCTCTTCTGACAATATTTGGAAAAGCCTTAGATGATGTTGTTAAATTTAAATTTTATGAGTTAAAGAATGGAAAAGCATCCTTTACAGAATCTAGCTGTGAGTCAGATGATAGTCACACCATCTCTGTGCTGCTTCTGGAAGAAGGAAAAGCATGTTTGTTGATGAGTGAAAAAAATGTAATTGAGGCAACAGCAGAGGAAATCTCATCTAAAACCAAATATTCTGACACCTATCAACCAACTGATATTAAGGATAGTGAGGGAAATTCCATTCTTCTGCCAGGGTTTTTAAAAGAATATATAAAGAATAGACTCAATGTCTTTGTTGAGAATGCTCTTAGAGCCTTAGTTATGGAGAAAGGGAGGCAGTATACAATTGATTCCAGAGAAAATTCTGACTCACATGAAAGTGACTGTATAATTCCTATTGATTTCAAATCAACAGGAGTTCTAGAAAAGAACAAGCGCTGGGGAGATGGACTACAGCAGTTCCTTGAGATAAAGCATCAACTTGCTATAACTTCTTTGTCTAATGTAACCAATTTCATGTCCAACTTTCACTTCTTTCAACGATACTCCTGCACTTCTGGAGTATATGGGGTATCTGGGACTCTGGGTGATGAGAGTGATTTCATATTTTTAAAAAAACATTTTAAAACAAGTTGCTATCCCATGCCCACTCATCGATACACCAAGAAAGTAGAAATACCAGCTATACAGGTGGGAGGAGGTAAAGAGGCATGGATCACAGAAATATGTAAGTATGTTAAGAAAAGGACAAGTCCCAAAGAATGGATCAAAGGTCAAGCTGTCCTGGTGATTTGTGAAGATGTCAAAACAGCAGAAGAACTCCAGTTAAAACTAATAGAACTTAAGGCAGTTTCCAGCCCTGAAAAGATTACCCTTTATACCAGAAATGATAAGCATGATGTAGAGAAGCGAGTTTTTGATTCTGGAGATGTGATTTTGGCAACAAACTTGGGTGGTAGAGGAACAGACATTAAAGTCACAGAGAATGTGAACCGTAGTGGAGGTTTATTTGTTTATCTCACTCATTTCCCTGCTAACATGAGGGTTGAGAAACAAATATTTGGGCGCACATCACGTAAAGGAAACCCGGGAGGGGTTCAAATGATAATAAATCAGCAAGATCTGTCTCCCTCATATAAAGGTCAACCCGTTGAAATAATGAGGGACAGGAGGGAGAGGTATGAAGATCAGCGTATCTTAGACATGGAGAAGGATGAGCTTTTGGAAGTAAACATGCGTCATGAGCTTTTCACCCTCTTTTGTAATTTCCTTGAGGAGTTCAAGAACAATTACTCTTCAACTGAGAAATCAGATATTTATAACATCAAGGATTTAAATAGCTACATGTCTGCTTTGTCCAGCAGTACTAAATTAGATTATCAACCTGCTCTTAATTCCCTAAAGGAAACATGGGCCATATGGCTTACGTTACATGAAGAAGACATAAATAATCACAAAGATCTAATGAAACTGAAAGATGACCTGAGCAAACTCCTAAAATCTAGATCTGAAAATCTTCTACAGGGGAATTCCCACAATTTTTATGATTTCATAAAAATAGCCATGGATCGAACATATTTACATATCAACAATCATGGGGATGACTATGGTGCCCTAGTTTACTGGAAGAAAGTAGAAAATACTGACCCCGTCTATCGTTCCATCTCACTTTACAATCGTGCTTTTATAACTATCAATCGTGAAAAGGAAAATTATGAACAGGTAGCCATAGACCTTCTGAAAGAGGCAAAGAAGTCTATGAATGTGTATATCTGTGAAGCAACTAACACAAACTCTTTTGGAAACATAACACATAGTAAAATGTTTGAGCCTCACCATGAAAAAGCAAATTTTACTTTACAGATTCAAACAAGAATGAGTTTACTCAAATCTTGGGTAAATTATATTGATAAGTCAATTGAAAAATTACAAGATCTTAAATCAAAAAAAGAAGATGCAATAACAAAAGAGATTGCAATCTTTAGTCTAGCAGACAACTATGGCAATATAGTTGCCGCTGAGCTATCTCTTCTTTATGATTATGGGCTATCATTTGTTTTTGAAGTGGAGAAGAAACCAAAGTTCTGCATAGATGCTCTGATATGTTTTCTACTTGGTGTCTTACAAGTCCTGGCTGGGATTGCAATCTGTATCTTTACCCTTGGTACAGCTACTCAGATTGGTATGGGCTTCATTACTGAAGGTATCAGTGATATGATTTCTGGTGCAGAAGGGATGATAAAAGGAACTTTTGATTGGGCAGAATGGGCTATATCCAAAGCTATTAGTATTGCATTATCACTAGTTACTGCTGGGTTCAGTGTTGTGGCAAAAATAGCAAAGGCTGTATTCAAGGTTGGAAAAGAGCTATTAAAAGGAACACGGAGTCTTGCATCAGCAGCAAAGAGTATTGCTAAATCAAGTAAAGCAATAATTACAACAGCAACTAAGGGTGTAAAAACCGTAGCTTCAAAAGCATCTGTCCAAACAGTATCTCAAGCTATTAAAACATTTGCTAAAAGTGAAACAACTAAAGCAGTAGTAAAAGAAACCCTAAAATCCACAGGGAAAGAACTAGTCAAACAAGTTTCTTTGAAAGCTTTAGACTATGCTGTTGACAAAGGGGTTGAAGCTGTTTTTAAGGAAATAATAAAGAATTCCCTCACAAAGCAGGTCAATGACTTTGTGAAAGGTAACAAGGAACTAGAAAAAGCTCTTATCACTTTTATTGTAGAAAATGGTGTTCCAGAGTCTACATTAAAAAGTGAAAATCCTTCTAAATACAAAATCTTCTCAACTATTGAAAAGCAAACAAAGGAAATGGTGTCAAATGCCAGCAAAAGTACATTTAATGAGATTGTTAGCGAAGACCAAACTGCTAGCAAAGTTGTATCAGGGCTGGGAAATGCAAGCAAGTTTGTTATCGCTATACTAAATGAAAAGAAAGCTAAAGGAAGCTTAATTAAAGGGATTCAACTAAGTGTTCATATTGCACAAACTTGTACTAAACTTGCTGATGTGTTAAATTCTTTACCCACTGGGGAGCTAATCAATGGCAAAATTATACCCACTTTAATCACTAAACTTTCAAGTGCATCTAACTACAAAGATGATGATCGTAGAAAGTTCCCTGAGGTATTGAGGCTGAATCAAGAGCTAAAAGAATCAGTATCGACTTGTATGTCTGATGAGTTTGTTGACTTGATAGCTTCCAAGTTAACAGGTTTGGTTAAAACTGGATGGGAAAACCCTTTTATACAAGAAGCTACTGGCAAACTAAAGAAGCATGCAGAAGAATGGCTACAGACAACCCCAATGAAGAAGTTTTTTGTCTCTTCAAGTCAGACCGATAATAAAAGCTCAGAAAAATCAGATCAAGGAGAGAACAATAAAGAAAAGATCAGCGCATTTGTAAAAAAAATACAGGAGAATAACGACACTGCCATAGACTTAAAGCTCAAAGTTCTAACTAAAAGCGAACTGCTCAATGGCCAAGGAATTATACTGACAATAATAAAAGATGGTAACAAGATATCTACTGAGAATTATTCGACATCACTGTCAACAGGAAAAAACATACAGATCCAGATGCAAGAGAGGTAAGGGATGTTTGTAATTTTGTGTGCATTCAGGACATTTATTATTTGATTTATAGGGGTCAATTCCAATCTTTCTGTTCCTGTCTATTTGCTTTATGTGTTTTTCAAGTTCTGAGTGATCACAATACAAGAGATAACTCCATTTATGTATTAGGAAAGAGTGCATTAGGGGGGGAAGCTGGCCATGGGAGTTTATGGGAGGTCTAGTCATTTGGCAAGAGTTGCTGATCAGGCTAGAGAGCATGGGAGGCAAGAGCAGTTGTTGAGAGCTGTTAACCTAGCTGAACCACAGGAGAGAATGAGAGCCCACAGACACCAAAGAAAAAATAATTGGACCCTTATGATTCTAAAAAAGTTTTACTTCAGGGTTTGAGGGACATGAAAACAAGAGGCATCACTTAACACATGCAAGTCTGATCTATAGGACCTGATGAAGGATAACTTAGAGCCACTATAATCTGCTAATAAGTTTTTTAATTTTTTTAATCCTCTGGCAAAATGACACAGTCCACCTTGCCACAGGTGTATTTTCTGTCCAATAACTCCTGAGGTTTTATATACAGTCAAGATGAGAATATACCAACAGGGATGATTGCCCAATGTCCTGGGTGCCATAGATTGCACCTATGTAGCACTAGAACATCCCAGGATCAAGAGGCCATATACAGGAACTGCAAACAATTTCAATATGCAAGTTGTTTGAAAACATTCCACGCACATTCAGAGTGCCAATTCATTGTTCCCTAGAAGCACTCACAACTCATTTATCCTATGTCAAACAGCCATGGAGAATTCCTTGAAGGATGGTTCCTTTGTAAGTCTCCTCATACATGAGGCCTCTCATTCACTAACACAAATCACACTCCATACTTTGACAATCATTTATTTTCCCTCACAAATCCTCATAATTTTCTGCACTTCTGCTAATACCTTGTCAGGGTGCCAGGAATCAGACTGAGATGAGAAGTGCAAAAATAATCACACCTTTATTAAAAACAAAAAAATAATAAAAAGTCTACAAGTCAAATAACAAGCCAGGAGTCTAAGCCAGCGCTGATAGTCAGACGAGCCGAGTCAGGAGCCAAAGCGAATAGTCAGACGAGACGAGCCAGGAGCCAAAGCGAGTAGTCAGACGAGCCGGAATCAGGAACAAGGAGAACAGCAGAGTCAGGAACAAGCCAGGGATCAGAAACCAGGAGGGACGTCAGACAGCCAGGTAATACACAGGAACTGGAACTCACAAACTGGTCTGAGACTACGCAAGGGCAAAGCATACTGAACAGATGCCTTTTGAATCATAAGTGATGACATCACAATTCTGAGACTGCAACCTGTCTCACATGGATGATGTACACCAGTCTGGCCATAAAAGGGCGTGCAGCAAATGAGCAGTATCACACACTATGCACCAGAGTCAGCAAGATTGGTGAGTAAAATGGCTGCCAGCAGCACATGGCAAACAAAGCAGGGAAAAAAACCTGACAGGAAGCAGTCATTGTGTAGACTGGGAAAAGCGTTGTGAACTTATTGAATGTTTTAAACTTTTAATAAAGTCTATTGTATTTAGACACGTAATGGCATGCCTTTTTTTATTTTTAATTTAGGGGGCGTTAGGTTAGGGGGCTTAGTGATTAGATTAATACTTTGCACTGTGGGGGGTGAGGGTTTAGGGGTTAATAGGTTAATTAGGTAGATTCCGTTGTGAGGGTTTTGTGGATTAGGGGTTAATAGTGTTAATAGGTAGATTGCGCTGTGGGGGGTTGGCAGATAAGGAGTTAATAGTGTAATTAGATACTTTGCATTGTGGGTGGGTGGCAGATTAGGGGTTAATAACTATATTAGATACTTTGCGATGTGGGGGTTGGCGGATTAGAAGTTATTAGTTATTGCGGTGGGGGGATGACAGTTGAGAGGTACATATTTGTTAAGACTTCCAGGGAGTTATGGTGCTCATATATTCAGCGCAAGTCTTGCTGCACCTGCCTATGTCCTTGCGCTGAATATGTGATACCGACTTGCGACGTCGGTTCTATGTTAGTTTATGGGTGTAAAAACAGCGACCGATGGTTAAAATATATGCACCGCATTTGTATGCGGCGCCGTATATGTGATCGCTATATAAATCTAAAAATAGCCAACTCTGGCTTTTGTGGGCAACACTGCATATGTTATCGATCCCCATGACTGTACCTATTTTACTTTAATATGGTAAAATAACAGAATCAGACTTTAATGGGTCGATCACAATCGAATCACATAGAAAAATGTATCTTATGACTTTTAACAGAAAAAAACAACATTAAAGTTTTTGATCCTTTTGATGGAAACTTATGTTTAAACAATGGTTGCTTCTGAATACTTACATACTGCCTCTGATGTTAGGTTCCAACACTAATTTTTTAGACATTTATTAAGAGTAAATGACTTTGCATATTATCTAAAGTGTCTTGTTTATATTTTAATCTTTTTGATCTATTTTACTCTATTCTAATGTTTTTTTGTTGAACAGATTGACCACTACTCTATTTACCCCTAAACTGCCACAATCCACATTGCAAACTACCCCTCTATACTATGAACCCCTAAACCGCCACACCCCCACATTGCAAACTACCCCACTACTCTAACCCCTAAACCGCAACAACCCCCATAAAAAACTACCCCTCTACACTATTAACCCCTAAAAGTTCTTAACACAGAAATTGATCCTCAGATTTTAAAATTCCTATTCTCTCCTGGCTCTAGTATTAAAAGAGGATCTGATAAATTGTTAAAAGCTTTCCAGGAAAAACTTTAACATATTTTGACCCCATAAAAAAAAATGTTTCTATTGGCTGAGGATGCTGCTTCTTCTAATAGCACTTTGGATCCAGATGTCATCTGTAAATGGATCCAAAGGACTTTTGTTCTCTTAGGTAAAGCTAACACTGCATTGGCTTATAAACATAGGAGGTCTAGCCTACAAAAATTGTATCCCAAACATTCTGATTTTGTCTCTAATGAGTCTTTTACCAACCCACAAGGTTTATTATTTGGTGAGGTTTAAATAATTACACTTAAACTTTTTCAAACTTATTAACGACCAAACTAACTGTAAAGAAAACACTTTATGCCGAATCCCGAGCCTTTTTGATATGACTGGAAAAAGAAGTGGTAATTTTCCTGGCCATCAACCTTACTGCTCCAGACCCCATTATTTTCAGCCACAACCCACAACTTCCTTTCCATCAAAAGTTTGTCCTTGGACCAGAGGTTCCAGAGTCAGTAGAAGCTCTAGATTCAATGCAAGTAATTACATGTCCTCCTCCCTTCTTCAACTTTTCCTAAATAAAATCTGGGGGACAGTCTATCACCATTTCTTCTAAACTGGTCACTTATAACCTCAGATCCCTGGGTGTTGCAAGCTGTTTCATAAATCCACATAGACTTCACCTCTCCTCCCATCCAAATTATCAGACCTCATCCCATAACCTTTTCTACTTCAGAAACCTTAGCCATAAATTCAGAAGTTTCCTCTCTGATATCAAAACAAGCTACAGAGATGGTACTTGTAGACAGAGACAGCAACACCTTTCGGTCAACAACAAAAAAATAGACAATTTAAAAAAAAAATGTAATCATTGCGTGACCTATCAACACTTCAAGATGGAAGGTATTCACTTCCTCAGAGATTGTCTTTTAGACAAAGACTGGCTAACTAATCCAGATTGAAGAGATGCATATATGACAGTCTTTATTCATCAGAACCACAGGAGGTACCGTTGCTTCTTTTGAAACAATTCCCTTTGGCAGTTCTGTCCTGTGGATTTTCACAAAAATCCTTAAACCTGTCATAGCTTAGTTATGATTCAGCAGACTCCACCTTATAGCTTATCTAAACAACATTCTTCTATTGAATTGGGATTCAGCTATCCTCATTTCTCATCTTCAACTCACCATCTCTCTTCTAGAGAGCTGAGGTTTAATTATCAGCAAAGAGAATCTGGTCCTTTCCCCTTCTCAGAACCTGACTTTTCTTTTTTTCCAAATCAACACAGTCTATTCCACCCTCAGTCTTCCCCTGCACAAATAAAGAAACATGAAGAAAGAAATTTCCCTACTTTTGAAGAAATTTTCATTTCCCTGAGATCCCAGGTCCAAGCCAAAGGACTACTCTCGCCCTCGATTCGGGATATTTTTCCAGCCCCCTACACTATCATGCCTTACAATATCTCAAATCTCAAATCTCCTAAGAGGTCTCTCCTCTTCCAGCTATGTTTCTCTTTCCCTAGAGGCCGGAGATAAATTAATATGGTGGATCTCCAAAATGGGACCTTAGTATGGCTGAGCTATCTTTGAAAATGCAACATATATCGTCATAGAGACCAATGCGAGCAATTAAATAAACTCTATGATAGAAAGATTTCCATATCAATTGCAGTCAAAAGCTTTCTGAAATACAAAGTTCACATTTCTATCCTTCTACACAAGAACAATGTCTCTGATGTTCTTTACTTAAAGTTATGGTAAATCTAAGCATTAAAAAAATGCTAGGATTTACCATCACTGTAAGTAAAGTAGACTTTCAGTGATCACTTAGTAAAAAAAGGGTGCCAAACTCACCATTTCTGTGCCATGGCTCCTC